>CM037852.1:141013711-141215901 GCA_021234595.1 Delia radicum
TAAATAATTTTGTTCGAAAAGCTTCTAGCTGGAACTCATACAAAACTGAAGGGCACTTTTCGTTGTTGACAAAATCACGATCTTTTTTCGAAAATCAGAAACAAAAATGACTCTCGATTTGTCGCAATATCGAACACGAAAAATATTTTTCTTGATTATGCTATTGGGTTGTGACAATTCATAGTGTAACATTTTGGCCATTTTCATATCAAAAATTTGTAAATTTTTTTTGAAGAGATAGAATTCTGAAATTCTATTTGGCATGAATAATCTATAATTGCACACAGAGAAATAAAGTGCCAACCGAATTGAAAAGTGTATATTAATGGTAACAACTTATAAATTCAGTTAGTACAACGATATTTACGTTAGAGTGCTGAATATTTTGGGTGTTACAAATAAAATTCAGTTGAAGTAACCGAACATTGATGTGAAAACTAATGTAAAGTTGTGCCAACCGTCTGAAATTCGTAATAACCGAATTTAAGTCGTAGTAACCGAATTTCAGTTGGCAAATAGCTAAATTTTTCTCTGTGTATACTTATGACAGCCCAAGTAAATACGTTTTAATATAATTATATATGACTTTATACAATTATGTATAATGATATGTTTCAAAATATATATTCATACAAAATCATATAGAATTATAAAGGGTGTCCCAAGAAGAGCGCAATTTTTAAATTTTAAATAAAACACAGATATTTAAAAAAAAATCGTGAAGCTTTATTATATCCTAAAGTAGACAGAATGAAGTTATGTATGGAACAATATATCGTGCAGATGGCCGCCGCGGCTTTGCTGGCATGCACGCGATCTTTTAATGAAATTTTCAATGACCGTTTTGCATGAATGCTGCGGTATTTCATTAATGCAGCGTCCAATTTCCTCTTTTAAGGCTTGAGTCGTCGTCGGCTTATTCGCGTAAACCATCGACTTCAAAAAACCCCAAAGAAAAAATCTAATGGTGTTAAATCGCACGATCTAGGCGGCCAATTCTGATCTCCAAAACGCGAAATAACACGACCGGGAAATGACTGATGCAGCAATTGAATTGTTTCTCTGGCTGTATGACATGTGGCGCCGTCTTGTTGGAACCACATGCCCTCCACATTCATTTCTTCAATTCTAGGCAAGAAAAGCTGGTTATCATTTCACGATACCGAACAACATTGACTGTTTGCGCTTGACCTGCCTCATTTTCATAAAAAAAGGTCCAATGATTCCTCCAGCCCAAAAACCACACCACACAGTGTCACGTTGAGGATGCATTTGCTTCTCGTGAATCACTCGAGGATTTTCCTCACCCCAAATGCGACAATTCTGCCTATTGACGAAGCCATCCAGATGAAAATGGGCCTCGTCACTGAAGATGATTTTATCGGCAAAATCAGCATTTTCCATTTCACCATTTTGGTAAAACAATTTCACAATGAGAATGCGTTGTTCATTCGTGTAGCGCTCCATTTTTACTAACCTCGTACCTTCTACTAGCAAACAATAACAATTGTTCAAATGTCAAACAATGACACTTCGAATGTTGCCAGATTTAAAAATTGCGTTCTTCTTGGGACACCCTTTATCTCAAATTTATAACTATCCTTTCTACATTGGTCCTCTGAAGGGAACTTCTACATTGGTCCACTGAAGATTTTCGGTGACTCGAAATTAAACATTTAAGGACCTGTCAGTATATAAAGTCTGCATTAAGATATCGGATTAAAACATTTTTAATTAATAAATAAACATTGCGCGGTTTTTTGCTTAACAAGAACCAAATGATCTTGAACAATCTAGCTCACGTCATAATTTGTGATAAAAGATCGAAAAATAAACTTTTGGATTTAATTTCTTAAAATTTAAAAGTAAAACATTTCAAAATTGCAGAGTACGTCAAACTGACTTATGGCCCTAATGCTATAGTCAGAAAGTGTTATTGTTTAATAATAAACAATAACAACACAGTGTATTATGGCTATATATTCTAGTCTGTACACAAACAATGTTTATTAGTTAAAAAAGTTTTATTTTTGATTTGAATTAGTTAAATTCCTCCAATTTTATTTTTTACTTCTCATCAAGTACATAAAACAGTAAGGGTAAAGCGTTGATGTTTTTCCTTCAAAATTTATGTAAATCATCTACCCCTTCTGCATTGGTCGTCTGAAGATTTTCGGTGACACGAAATTAAACATGTAAGGACCTGTTAGTAAATAAAGTCAGCTTTAAATTAGCGGATGAAGAACTTTTATAATTAATAAATAAACATTGCACGGTTTTTTTTTAACAAAAAAAAAACAAATGATCTTGAACTTGAATAATCTTGCTCACATCATAATTTATGATAAAAGATGGAAAAATAAAATTTTGGTTTTAATTTTTTAAAATGTAAAAGTAAAACAATTGTAACTGAAAACGAAACACCATATATTTTCCATAAAGTTTTAAACATTTGATAGCGTTTTGCCTTACAAAATGGCCCTACATTAGAAAAACTGAGTGCTTCGCCAAGTTAACATAATGATTAAGTAAACTTTGTTACACTTTCTGCTAAAAAAAAATAATATTAAATACGAGAAACTAAAAGTGACTAATTATTATTTAAAAACGGCTGAAAATAATGCTGAAATTTATGCTAAATGTGTTAAAAAAATGGATAAATATAGTCAGAAAACGATTGAATTGGCAACACTGCTGACAATACACCATTCGTTATACAAGGCTTTGACTGTATATAGAAAAAAGTTCAAACTATCCAAAATTAAAATAAAACAATCAATAAATAAAAAATATCTTAATATGGTTAAAACCTTAAAATGGCTGCAGTTAAGCTATAAAATACGGTAGCAAGGAAAAATTAAAAAAATTAAAAATCTTTTGCAGAAAAACTGAGTTTGATTGAACTTATATTATTTCGCTGTCAAAAAAGGAAAAATTATTAAAAAATCCAGCAAATAGATCGAAAAGGATTTGGTATCGTCTGGTATTATCCGTACTCTTATGTGGTATAATAAACTTGAAAATATTGCAAAATATGTGTCCAAAATTAACAAACAAAACTTAATTTCTTTTTACAAATTTTGATGCCAAACATAAATTTATATTCCAAACATAAAGAATCATGTAAATTTTTATTGCGAGGTAGCTATTTTAAATTTAATGTTACTTTCCTGCGGAAAATGAAGGGTCGATATATGACTGGGGAGCACGTCACGCAACTGGTGAAACCAAAATTGTGGTGCACCAAAAATTGTTAATCATGTGACTATAGTCATGGCGACAAAACATTCACTGGTTGTTACCATTTATGTCAATTTACTGGAGAAAAAGTAACATAACATCAAAGTATATTGAAGGAACTAGGGTCGTTGCAGTTGAAGTTGCTACTGGTCATTGAATTGGTTCAAAACCGCTAGCAGTGGATGAAAACATGGCAATTAGTACCAAACGATGCAGTTAATTGACTGCTACATAGTGGACACATCACTAAAGGATTTTTTTATGTACCGACTTTGTGACAGTAGAAATGAAGACGTTACACTTCACTGGTTTAAAATAACTGAATACGGAACTGTTTAGACAGTGACCAAGTTTGTCAGATACTGCGATTTTTCGCCAGACGTCGCCATCTTAAAACTCGTTTGGCAAGTTAATTTTCGAAATGCCGACTGGCAAAAAACTATCACCAGAATATGATTTTTTGCACAACTTATTCAAAAACTTGAAATAATTTACAGGAATATAAATTAAAATATCAAAAATTCCACATATTGCTTTCGAAATATCTTGTTTAGATACTTAATAAGATTTTTGGTAACGATTTTTTATGTATAAGTAATTGGCGATTTTTAAGAATTTCTTTGGGAACAAAACTTAAACTGCGTATATATTTTGTTACTCTGCTTTATAAGTTATACATTAAAGTTGTGCTGAATTCTTACAGCTCCTTCTTTTTATAAAGATATTATTGTGAACTAGAATTATAATGCAGAATACAAAATTAAAATATTCACGAAGTGCTTTTTAAAAGTGTTGGAACATAAAAATTCGTAGAAATTGTTTGATAATACGAATGTTAGCAAATAAAGAAAAAACTTGCAAAAATTCTATATTTTGAACATCCGGACTTCTTGTCTAGTTTATGTACTTTTCCAAATTTAAATTGTTATAATAAATTCAATGTTATAGTTTTTTGTGTTGGGTATAGACAAAATAAACTAATTTTAAAATTGATCTTTGTTGTGCCTTTTTGAAGGTTTTTGAACAGGTGGCATGACACGCTGTTTTGAATAGGTGCAGTGACTGGTTCCGGAAGGGCTAATTCACAACCCGTGCATAATATGACACACGCTGAATAAAAAGTGACAGGTTACTTTCTAATTACTTTTTGAAAGCCCGGCGACATGAACCCCTTAGAACAGTGCAGTGGTATGTCGTAAAATTATTCCACTCAAACTACCTATGTAATAGAACACATTGCGGTTAATATGTGACCAGCTTTACTTCGACAATTTTTGTCCAGTTCTACGATACGTACACCTACACCAGTCACGCGGTAATTTGTTTCCCACAGATTATGTTGCATATCACAATCCTAAAATGGTCATACTTTGACACTATCTACTTCTAACTTGTCCCGTAGCATATTAATTTTAGTCGGTACGGTGGTCAAGTTATTCGCCACCTCACAAAGTACTCCACAGGTAGCAATTCTCAACTCCTATGACAAGTCCATGTTAAAAGTACCGGTCACTTTCATATAACAGAATCGAAACTAGAACTGGTTCATACACACAAAGTTCTAGTCACGTGACCATACCAGTGACTGGTGCAAGTTTTTTTATATTCCCAGTAAAATAGTAAAATCGCAATAACTGGTTGCAGAACAGCTTATACTGCATTATAAGAGGTTCTTATTCCCGTTCTGCAACCGGTTCTTTTTATATGGTGTTTGTCCTATTTGCAATATGTTCTTTACCTCCAAACAAGAACAGGATGCATTAGAACCGGTTCTAGAACCAGTTATAGAACTGGTTATGGGACAGTTACAACTTACATTTCGACTCCCAGGAACCTGTTCTAGAACCGGTTTCATGTAACCGGTGGTAAAAAAAGTTGCTCTAGAACAGGTTCAAAGGTAATTTGTTGTAAAAAATTTTGCTGGGTTGCTGTAAAAAATTTAATTTTCAAACTATGAAAATAATGTAAGATATGGCAGATCTTTTAATTTAGTTTTTTATAAAATTGTTTATTTATAAAAATTTTGTTTTTAATCATTGGATGGCGGTTTTATGTATTTCGGTTTGAAATAATATGACTGCATTTTACCACTGTGCATTGTAGTTGAATGTTTAGTTTCCCGTTATTTAAATTTAATCTAAATCAAGGAGGAACAATACTGTCAATATTTTTTTAATTAGGATTAATGCCCTATTACATATTCAATTTTCAGTCAACTCAGAGACATAAAATGTTCATTATAATCCTTTGAATCAGTTCCATAGTGTTGTGTTTTAAAAAGTTCTTAAAGAAGAAAGTTTTGTTAAATGCCTAATTGCTTGTCGATGTTAGTTACATTTACAACGAATACGTTTAAGAATTTTGCATAAGAAATGATTTTGTAAGAAAAGAGAAATACCTACACATTGTTATAGTTAAGAGGAAATCATTAGTGGCGTATGTGAAACTTTTAATTGTTCATTAAAATAATGTTACTCATACTCAAGTGTGAATGCGAACAATATTTTTTGTTGCCAAAAATATATTTTTCTCCTTGCCATATTTATTGGCCTCTTTTCTGTTTAAGTAAAGCAAAGCATAAAATTGAAATATTATTTAACCACAATTTTGCCACCATCTTATTTTTTAAAAGCTATGCTAGTTTTATTATTACATAAGGGTGTAATTTAATGGAAAATCACTACTTGTAATTTTTCTTGTCGTAACTCTTGTTGCATGTCATATACAGTGTGTGTTTGCTGTGTAAATTAATGGTAAGTGCATTATAATGCAATTCCTTTAGGGAAAAAATATTAAATTGAATTTTTTTTTTATTAAAATTAAACTAAAACAAATGTTAAAACTATTTTGAAATTACTTAATAAAATGTTGATTTAAAATAGCTGTAATTGTTAATTACACATGTGTTATCAATTTGTGTAGAAGTAAATATATGAGGAACTTCAAAATCTTTCGTCATTTTGAGGCAAAATATTTAAAAATTTTATTTTGTAAATCCATTCGCGTTAATTATTTGTCTTTAACATATTTTACGCTGCTGCTGCTTTAAGGGGTTAACTAGATTTTTTTGTTTATTAATTTTTTTTCATATATTGATAGTTTTAAATTTTTCTATATACAGCGAAAATTTTGGCGAAAATTCTCCGAATTAAAAAGTATTTGTGCTTTATTTAAATTCAAATGGATTTTTCTTAAAACAACATATTGAAAATCGGGTGTCTCTGTGCAGCTTTAACCTTTCTGTCCTGTTTCTGTCAAAATTATCCAATTTTAAAAAACAAAGTTAAAATCCTATATATAAAAGCAGCTATTTTCCTGTAAGATCCAGTTTTGTAACATTTATATCGTCAACAATTTTAAAAGTTTTAAATAAGGTTATGAAAAAAATTTACTTTACACATCCACACCAACAAAAAACATTTTAGAAAGTGTTTTGCAACCGTCAGATAATGACAATCGTAATTAATTTTTATATTAATTACTGTAGAATATTACTTTAGTTAGTCTCTTAGCAGGAAGAAGAAGAAGAAAACATTTTTATTGAAAAATTTTACGGACACAAGGGATACACCAGACTGCCACAGTTTCGTCCCCCTCCTGGGACTCGTCAGTGGTTAATTTATGTGTCAATTGAACAAAGTATTTTATATTGTTAATTTGCTCTATATGAAAAACTTTTATTTTTTGGTGTCGTACTGTGATTTGAACTTACTGCCTTAGCATCAAGCTATGCATCGTAATCTCACCTCTTAACGAGTTGAGCCACGGTCGACACAGCGATGACTGCGGCTAAAGTGGAGTTTGGTCAGACTACATACACACAAGTATTGTTTCGATCAGAAGAGACAGAATTAACTAATACCAATGCACAATTCATTTCTCAACCAGAATGCTTTTTCTTCTTAATCTTATCTCTTTTTCATTTTTTTTTGTTGGTGTGGATTAAGAAAATGAATTTGGTGGGTGATGTTTATTTTTAGAAAAACTATCCAAAATAATATTTTTATTTAATAACACAACTAACTTCATGAAATAAAGCCAAAAATATACCTAGTTATAGACCTAGTATCCATACTATTCCAAAAGGTTTTTTGTTGTAGATGCGAGCTGTGTTAAAAAAATCTTTGATAGAGAATAAAAAACAAATTTAAAAAGTCTTTGCTATGATAAACGTTTTTTACAATTTTTACAAATCTTTTCTGGTGTTTTTGAATATTTTACTTGCTTTATTATAAAATACAGGCAATATAAATTTTTTAAATAAATTAATATTCGAAATATCATCAAAAATTACAAAAGGTGTAAATATACCGGAAGAGTGTACTCCAATTCATATAATTTCCTCGACGACATACATACATACATATTTATAAATATGATTGTTATCAGGGTCGTAGCGAGGGTAAAGTTCACAAACTTTAAAATTGTAAACACTTGTTAATAAAAACATATATTTCAACTAAATCCATCACAGTTGAAAGTAACAAATTATTGTGCTAAAATCAGCAAAAATATTTTTTAATTTAGTTAGTCTCTTTACAGGAAGAAGAAGAAGAAAACATTTTTTATTAAAAAATTTTACGGACACAAGGGATACACCAGACTGCCGCAGTTTCGTCCCCCTCCTGGGACTCGGCAGTAGTTAATTTATGTGTCAATTGAACAAAGTATTTTTTTTTTATATTGTTAATTTGCTCTATATGAAAAGCTTTTTATTTTTTGGTGTCGTACTGTGATTTGAACTCACTGCCTTAGCATCAAGCTATGCATCGTAATCTCACGTCTTAACCAGTTGAGCCACGGTCGACACAGCGATGACTGTAGCTAAAGTGGAGTTTGGTCACACTACGTACACACAAGTATTGTTTTCGATCAGAAGAGACAGAATTAGCTAATACCAATGCACAATTCATTTCTCAACTAGAATGCTTTTTCTTCTTTATCCTATCTCTTTTCACAAGTAATTATCACGTTTTATGATGCGCTTTATTCCTATACAATAGTTGGATACCAAGTGTAGGTTAGAGATTGAGTCGCCGTTAAGCAAGTTTTTTCAAATTTCATGTTAGAAAGTGTTTTGCAACCGTCAGATAATGACAATCGTAATTAATTTTTATATTAATTACTGTAGAATATTACTTTAGTTAGTCTCTTTACAGGAAGAAGAAAAAGAAAACATTTTTTATTGAAAAATTTTACGGACACAAGGGATACACCAGACTGCCGCAGTTTCGTCCCCCTCCTGGGACGAAACTGCGGCAAAAAAAAAAAAAATTACGAAAAATGTAAAAATTTTAAAGTTTTTGTTTTAGATTTTTGTTTATGCGAATAAAAATTTGCCGTTTCGAAATCAGCAGTCTGCAATTGTTTAGCAAACGTTTTTGTTTATTTTAACAAAATACACTGTTATTTTCATTCAACAAAATTTAGGAAAAATATAACAAAAGTTTGTTGATTTTAAAGTTTTTGTTTGCTACAAATATTGAGTAAAAGTTTTTCCTAATTTTAGCAGAGTAAATTTCTTTTTTCAATTAACTAAAACTTGGCTCGAATATAATTAAAATTTTGTATGAGTAACAGTTTTAGTCTGCTGTTCTGCTAATTTTAGCGGTTTTTTTTTTTTAAATGTGTGCTTCGTTAATCAAACGAGGGCACGCCCACAGAGATAAGGGTTTTGCCCGGGGGACCACATCGCCCCCGGTGTTGACGACTGTGCGACTTCTTTGGACAAAAAATCTTAGTTAAATAAAATATTTTCACATTTGATTTAGAAATATTATTTATTTAAAAAACATCTATAAAATAAATACGAACATACTAAAAATAAAATTGTTTGTACTTATAAGTGCCATAAAAAAAATCTTCACACATGCCATTTTTGCAAACTGAGGAAGAAAAAAACAAAAGAATTTAAATCACGATTTAAAAATATACTTTACATAAAAATAAAATAAGTAAAAGTATACTTTGCTGTAAATCAACAACGTTTTCATTTATTTTAAGTATGTTTATAATTGATTTTAATACTTTTTTCTTAGTGCTGTAATACCCACCACCAAATGGCGGTATGAAACAACACCCCAAACCAAAAATGAAATAACGCCCCATTTTTTGGGCTTTATTTCATTATGAAACAATACCCCAAAAAAAAAAACTGAAATAAACCCCCAACCAAATGAAACGACACCCCAAAACAAGATGAAGTAACGCCCCAATTTTTGGGGCTTTATTTCGTAATGCAGTAAAGCCTAATTTTGAAAATAAAATAAGGCCCCAATAAAAAAAAAAAAAACAAAATTATATATTACTTTAAAATATTTCTTTATTCCTAATTAATACATGGTAAAAAGGCTGAAAAAAATCGCGCGATTTTTTTTTCAGCCTTTTTTTAAATAAAAAGATTAATAATATTTAGTATATCAATACAGTTTTTTTTAATTTTTTTTAGTAGTATATCACAAAATAAAACTAAATTTATAAATCGTATAATCGCACGCAGAAAAAACTTTATTTCGCGAAGCCGCCTGCCGCGTTCTACGGAGGAAAAAACCCCTAAAGCGGCCGAAGGTCGCCACACAGAAAAACTTGTTTTTACAAAATAAGATTTCAACGGATTCGACATCTGATTTGAAAAACAAGTTCTTCTGGGTGGCGGCCTTCGGCCGGTCATAGGGGTTTTTTTCCTCCGTAGAACGCGGCAGGCGGCTTCGCGAAATAAGGTTTTTTTCTGCGTGCGACATAAAAGAAACTTCAAAATTACTACACGGTATAATCTCACTTACTAATAGCAAATAACTATTTACATTAATAACTTGATAATTCATGCAGTAATAATAACGGTTACTTGCTTATATTACTTAAAAATTGTGCTTTTTAAGAAAATGAAATAACACCTCAAAATATTATTTGGGGACTTATTTCATTTCTCATATTGGGGCCTAATTTCATATGAAATAAAGTCCCAAAAAAAAAAGTTAAATAAAGTCCCAAAAAATTAAATAACACCCCAATTTTTTTTTTTATCGAAATTTTTGGGGCCTTACTTTATTTTCGGTTTGGGGCCTTACTTCATTGGGGTCTTGTTTCATACCGCCCCACCAAATTAGCACAAAAAACACACAGATATATTTACACAATATTCTTTGCGAATTTGTATTTAAAATGATTTGTCAATTTTATTTAATAACATTTATATATAAATCACTAAAATCAAAATTTAAGCAAAAAAGTCTCCAATTAAAATACTATTCGACTTAAAACAAAAACTCGAGTAAAAAGTCGCAAATATGGGTCGAACTAGAACAAAAAAAAAATTTGTAAACAAATTTTTATTTTCATTTGCTTCACCATTTATTCTCTCCTTTCCCCTTTCTCCATTATTGCCTTCTTTTTATATTTTCCTTTTTTTTAATTTTTTTTTTTTCTTTTTTGATTTTTCTGAAAGGGGGAATTTCCCAACCCCACCCCTTTCTAGTAGCGCACATTTTTCAATATGCATGTATTTAAAGTTAAAATTTCAAATTTTTCACGATTTTGTTAATAAGAAATCTACAACGAAAAGAAGAACGAACCAACATTTTATTTTGAACCTTTAGTAAATATTACTGGTTACTTAATTTATGAAAAAACTCCCGTATAAAAATAATTTTCTCATTATGTTTAAGGAAAGAATTGCTGCAACTACAAAAATTTGACTCCATATTTTTAAGGCATCTGTGAAAAATTTTAATTAGTAAAATTCAGAACAATTCAAAACATTGAAAACTTTCGAATTAAAAACAACCAAGGTTTAGTTAATTTAAGTTTGCTAATCGGTACCTCCCCCCCCCCCCACAAAACAAAAAAAAAAAAAAAATCCTGGCTACGGCCCTGATTGTAATACCTGAATTGAATTTTAATTCAGTTGATTACAATCTAGTAATGTTCATTGTACAATATTCAACATGTAAATATTTTTTTGTTGAACTTTATGTTGAAATTTTAACGTACGTGTTTTTCCTATGCTTTCCATCTACATAAAAACAATAAACAACACAGCATATTTTTTTTTTTTTTTTTGTTAAATGGTAAATAGATTTGATCCAAAAAAAAAAAAAAAAAGAAAATTCCATGGCAGTAATCAAAATTGTTTTTGGTTGTCACATACAGTTTTCATGATGTAATTAAGTATTGTACAATAGATTAAAAAAGTCAAAAGCGTATAAAAGAGTTTATTAAATTTAATTAAATATTAGCTTAATATTGTGTTTGATGTCAGTGCATTAAAAGTAATATTTATCGATTTTAGTTTGACAATAAAATTACTTTATTAGTTATTGAACTTTTATAGTTTTCTTATATTATTATTAACTTAACTTTGATGACTAATCATTGCTCTTAATAAAGTGTTATTAACTTTAACTTTACTTAATTTTTTATTGTGTCTGTGTTAAGTTTATCACATGTGCTTGTCTAGTTATAACTCAAAAGGTGTCTGGGTAAAAAAAGTTTTTAATAACTTTTTGAAGTGTTTTTTAATTTACTAGTCATTGATTTTCATGACAATATTGTTTCAAACTGAAAACGTTCAATATTGTTATAAAAAGTTTTGTTTAATATTTACTATTAAGTTATTAAGTAAAATTTAAGAAATTTGTTAATTGTATTGAGTTTTATATCAAAACACACAATAACCTTCAATGCGTATGATTATTATATTAATCATACGTACTGAACAATAGTATTAATACAGTGGTGTTTAAAACATTTGTAACTGAAATCATGGTTTAGGTAATTATAATTTTTTTAATCAAAAATATTTGTGGTATAAGTTTTTGTGTTTTTTTTTATTAAATTCAGTTATAGCATATTATTTTACAAATACAAACAAATTATGCATAACTTCTCAAAAATAAAAAAAGTAATTTTAACAAAATAAGTCGATAGTGTAGTGTTCAAAACATTTGCAACTCTTAAAGTAATTAACAGGAAATACAAACAATGGTTGTAACGCTCAGTATTTTGTAGCGTAGCCATTACTTTTTTTAACTTTTTAACACATCTTAGGCATTGAAGCAATAAGCTTTTTAATATAATCGTCCGAAATTTTATTCCACTGATTCTCCAACTCGACGAAAAGTTCATCACCATTCCGGAATACTTTATTGCCGATATTCCGTTTTACAACCATCCACATGTTCTCAATCGGGTTGAGATCGGGAGATTGAGCCGGCCACGACATGATAATAATTTCATTTTCCTGCAGACGAACTTTTACAACACCCGCCGTGTGTTTTGGGTCGTTGTCGTGCTGGAAGGTCCATGAGAGTGGCATTTCCCATTCAGCATAACTGAACTCAAAACATCTCTATAGATTGTGGCCGTCATTGTGCTAGTAATGCGGTGAATTGGGCCAATCCCATTTCCTGAAAAACACCTTCACACCATAATGTTTCCACCTCCGTACTTCACTGTGGCGGTTGTGTATCTGGGATTAAAGTTTTCGCCTCGTGGTCATCGAACATTGGCTCTTCCATCTGATCCCCGGAGGTTGAATTTAGAATCATCTGACCACAATACATTTTTCCATTGCTGTTGAGTCCAGTTCAAATGGGTGCGTGCAAAGTCAAGTCGAGCTTTTTGGTTTTTTTCCAACACAAACGGTGTTTTTTGTACATCTATAACTTCTAAGACCATATTCTCGGGCTCTTCTTTTAATTTTGGAAAGACTGGCATCTATTAAAAGTTCAGTTTTAGCTTCTCTGGGAACTGCTTTGGGATATTTCGTAAAAAAAATCTTGATTTTCCGATCTTCTCTTATAGTTGTAATACGTGGTCTTCCACCTTTATGAGTTGTGTGGATGTTACCACTATTAACAATGCGTCAAATCGTTGATGTTGGAACGGAGTACTTTATAGAAATTTCTTTTTGGGAAAGTCCATTTTGAAAATCATTTAAAACTTTTGATTTAAAATCAGAATTGTATTTATTTAATGGCATTTTTTACAAAAATTATTCTTACGATGTTTATGCTTCCAACATCTTATTACATCTTATTGTTTAAAAAATGTAACGGCCTGAATCTCATATTAAAAAGGAATGCGATTACCGTAATATCCTAGCATTTGTTAGTATAAATTGTCTCGTTAAGAGTAAGAATAATGAGAGTTGCAAATGTTTGAACACCTGCATTTTGAATACATCTATTACTAATAATTTTTTGTTGTTTAAATTTAACGGAATTGTTTTTTTTTTTTGTTTGTTTAACATAAAACAATGTATGAAGAATAAATAAGAAATAAGTTTTAGTAACTAAGTGTGATTTGAAGAAAATAAATCAATGAAAACAACAAATGCGATCTCAGTTTCAAATGTTTTAACCACTACTGTATGTAACTTAATCACTTTTGGTATATTTTATAAAAAATAAAAAGTATATCATAGTTTGATAGCTATTATCCGTTCCTATCCGGTAGGGGTTTCACGCGAATAAAAATTATTCGATTAATCGAACAACCAAAACGAAAATACAAGCAATTTTTGAAAAACGAGTAATACGAATAGTTTTGACGGTTAAAACGACTAATATAAAAAATACTTATATTAATAAAACTTGTTCGAAAATTTGACAATTTGGAAAAATTTGTATTTAAAATGGTAATGGACAAAACAACCTCAAAACCGTAATGAAGAAAAAAAAAACTTTTATTAACTATTTTCAATATATATACTCTATAATAATAGGTAAAGATATATGACTTGACTATTAAGCAAACAATATAAAGGAATACGCAGCTAACGTGCTATAGTTGAAAAATAGCATGATTTTAAAAGTTGAAACTATAGCCTGCAAAAATTTGTACTTACCAGAAGAAATTCTGGTAGGCCCTATTTTATTACTGAGCGCTTCCGATACAATTCCAGAAGGCATGCTTTTTGTTCGCGATGTCCCACTTGGTATGTCTCTTTTAAGCAGGCGAAAAGAGCTTACTTCATGTGCTATAAAAAGCAATAAATTCATGCCTTTGTAGGAAATGAGATTCGCTTTTTTGTGTATTGAGAAAATTAATGCTTCATCACATGCATTCTTTACTGCTTTATTGTATGCATTATTTACTACTTCCAAAGAATTCAGGGAAGCACAGCAAAATGCCCAATCCCAATTGCTTTATTATATTTAAAACGGCTAAGAGATTCCTTTGAAACACACAAATCTAGTTACTGCTTACCAAATCGAGGTTAGTTTTTGCTGGGAATTTCTCCGAATTGCAAAATACCAATTTCTGGTCGCGGTGCATAGTGCCACTATAATCTAATCTAAGATGTCGTTTGGAAACAACGAAACAAAGAATTGAACATATCGGTAGTTTTGAGTTCAATAATCTTCCTCAGAATTTGAAAAACATTGAAAGGATTTCAATTTTTAAAAATAGTTTAAAAGAGTTTATCCTCCAAAATTTAGAAATGCTTGTATTGTAAAAATTTATTTTGATATGTAATATTATATAAAAACATATTTTTTTTATTTTGTTTATTATAAATCTTGTTGTATATAAAAACTTATGTAATATTTTTTGCCAACTAGCCTCAATATTGTCCAAGTGGCGCTGAGGCACTATCTATATTTTGTAAAATATTTCCTTTTTTTTGAAAATAAACTGAATTAAAAAAAAAAAAAAAAAAAAAAAAAACTATAAAAAATATAACTTTTAGAACGAAAGCACTTTAGCACGTAAACTGTGAATTCTATTTATATAATTTCTACGGTAACTAAAATAAAATTGTAACTTTTTAACGATTTTCAAAACAGTATTTTTTATTACGAGATAGCGATGCCAAATAGCGTTGATAGAGACATCTTTTTTAATTACTATATTCTAAATTATTGCATTAATAATTGATATTTAGAGAGGTTAAAAAGAAGACTAGACGATTGTTTCGAACAATTTTAAACACTATTAATTTTCAAATCAGACTAGACCTTTTTTAATGGACACGAGTCATCGGTGATATTCCATTTAAATTGTATTATTATTTGTGTTTAACAATTGTCAGATTGTCTCGGTATGATACATTTTTTTAACAACCTTCTGGCCATAGGAATCGAACCTGCGTTTCTTCTTACATTACAAACGTAACAATGCCAAGTCATGACCGCTTAACGATCACACCCAAGCTTTTGACGACCTTCTTTAAAAATTAATATTTCATGTCTCACAATTAATTAAATAAAAAAATTATGATGGAGCGAGAAACGTTTAAGATGTGTGCTCGAATTTCATGGCAAAGTGGTATTTGGCACA
Source organism: Delia radicum (assembly GCA_021234595.1). Taxonomy (NCBI): domain Eukaryota; kingdom Metazoa; phylum Arthropoda; class Insecta; order Diptera; family Anthomyiidae; genus Delia; species Delia radicum. Next base: position 141,029,234 of record CM037852.1, read on the forward strand.
TTAATGGTCTGGGATTTTTTTATTACTGGGCGAGTTCTTAACCGATTTTGGATTTCTATACCTTCTTGCAAACATAATTTTATCTTTATATCGATTATTTTATCACGTGAAATAAAAATATTACAGCATTAAATAAACTGTAAAAAGTATTTTTTTTTTTAAATTTTCTATCGATTTCCGGCACGAATTTTCTTTATCCGATTGGCTCCAAATTTTATAGATATTATTTTTTTACAGATATTAAAAACAAACGACCCTTTCTTTTCCAAAAATTTCATTTTAAAATTTTGAACGAACTTGCCACGTATCACTGTTATCACTCGGGTAACGGGACAATACTGTCAAGAATCCCACATTCTGCCAACGCATAACCGCAGTCGCCGCCGTATTGCTAACACTGTGCCAATTGTATTTTTCTGCCTGTGTACATACAAGTTCGGTATGAAAAAAGAGAGCACAATTAAATTCTAAAAATTGAAAACAATGATCAGTGGGGAAATAGTTTTATCTTTTCTTTACGATGTCCAGAATAGAATGCATTTAACTGATAAATTACAACAGTTTATAACAATCTACTATATTAATAATTTTTAATATCCTTATAAAAAATCCACCTAAAGTACATAAAGCTTGAAACAGAATAAGTTTAACAATTTTTTTTACCAAAAAAAAAACTTATTTCCAATTCATTATTTTAAGTGATCAATAAGAAATATTCATTAAACACAAATGCAATTATTTGATTGAAAATTTCTTAAGAAAATTACAGACATTTTGTGTCCTTAACTATTGTATACATTCACATTAATGTATTGTAAAAGTTATCTGCAACATAGAGAACAAAACATAGTTTATCACCACAAATCCACAAAATTAAATGGACAACAACAGAAAAGTTATTTTTTTTATGAAATTTTCATTTATCCGTTGACACACATACTCACTTTAATACACACATATACAAAATACACCATTGTATTGTCAATATACATTATACACAATACAATGCAATACATGTTGTTGGTCTGTGTTTTTTTTTTTCCTATATCGCTCATTTACTGCACGACTGACATTACTCAAAAAATACGATTTTGCACAAAACGAGTTTCAAGTTTTCACTCCATATCTGCCTCGCTCGATCCTTTCTATATTTATTTGGTCACGTTTTTTATAAATAGTGGGTTTTAATGTATTTTTCTCTTAGTAAGAGTTGTGTGCGAATTGGCTAATTATCGAGAGACCCGTTAGTAGCACACTTTCTCTATGAAGTATATACTCTTTGCACCCACTTTAAAGAAAAAATAAAATATATTATCCACTAGCTCGAAAAGTACACATGCTATTCATATGAAATTGTTACACAATATAAAGCATGATATAGCTAATAAATCTGCATCATTAACTCAAAAATCGCGTTTTTTGACTTATGACAGTCTTGAAGTAAATGAGAGATATGTATTTTTTTAACAATCAATATAAAATTGTATAAACATTTGCACGAAATACTATACATTAAAATGTACAACAAAATATAATATACACACATAAAAGAGAAGAAAGTCAATGACGCCATATGCACTTGATGAAGTTATTCAATTTGATGTCCAGTATGACAACTACAACAAAAATATATAATATATATAAATAACAAAAAAAAAAAAAAAGATTGAATTGCAATGGTTTTCCTTAATGGTCAATGTTCGTCAACATATGTAGGTATGTATGTATGTTAGAGTATCCCCTAAAAAACGATTTGTCGATTTTCGTTCTTAAACCTCTTAGTTTTATTGCAAATCGTTTTAAATGGATGACATGTTTTTTTTTTTTTTGTAAAACGTTAACCACGATGAGCCAGCCGATGGTTCATTTTTGAAAAAAGTGTATTTTTTATTAAAAATTCACCAAATTCGAAATTTGAGTATGTAATTTTATATGTAGAAACACTTAATATTTATGAACAAGTACTTAACAAATTTGCCAGTGTACGAAATCCTGATGTTTAAGAAAACTTGCATAAATTGCAATAATATTGGAATTTTATGTACCTTTTCATAAATACTAGGGAAACTAGGAACACTTCATAAATAGCAAGTAAATTTCATAAATAGTATGAACCTCTAAAAATATGAACTTTTTCATAAAAAATTATAAATTTTATTTTTTTGTGTGTAACATTTGATTTACAAATATGGAATCACACATACCTCCATATATGACCTCTTTGAATATGTGTAATCGCATATATTTTCATTTATGACCATATATGGAACATATTTTTCCATATTTGTCGATATACGCAACCATATATGTCCATATATGAACATTAGGGTCGTCCTTATTTTTCAACTTGCGATTTTTGTGGCTGCCCCCCTCTTAAAATATTTGTTTGGGTACAAAAATTCACCATGCAAAAAATTAGAGTTCTAGCATAACGGGAAGATGTCCCGCATCGCACTTGAAAATCGGGCCCCTTGGAAAAATGGTCATAATTTAAAAAAAAATTCAATTTTTTTTTCTTCAAAATTAAAAAAATATAAAATAATTTTTGTGTTGGGTTTAATCATAAATACTCAGATAAAAAATATTACTTTCCCAGAAAATCGCTAACTTACCCTAACTTTGTGTCAAAAAAATTAATAAATATTTTGGGGGTACCTCAAAGTGACTTTTTTGCATTTTTGAAAATTTTATTCAACAAAAATCAAAAACCTGATGTTTGCTGTCAAGTATTTTATTAAACACATCTCAAGTATTAAATAAGCCAAGTATTACGGATATCCGTTGGCAAAAATTTTTGTTAGAGCATTTTGATTCTAGCGGATTTCAACGTTTTTTTTTAAATTTGTATAGATTTATTTTTTAAAAAAGATTTTTGTAATATTTCATCAATGTTATTGTGTATGTTATTTTATATAATTGTATTAACTTTATTATCAAGTATAATTTTTCGTGTTCATAGTTAACCTGTGTTTTCATGGGGTCACAATTGACCCTCGTATTTTAAAGAGTCAAAAAACACAAAGATGACAAAATAAATTTTTGTTTATGTTTCTAATTGTAATTTATTTACATTTTAAAATTAATTAAAATTAATTATTTAGTATAAATTCAGATATTTGTATTCATATTTAAATTGTTTTTTTTTTTTTGTACATATTCAGGGGTATTTTTAAAAAAAGGTATTTTTAATTTAATAGTGTAAATTTTTTTCACTCAAAATTATTATTGTGGAAAATTTTTAAGTTCTAATTTTTACTAAATTGACCTACTCGAAGACTAGAAACGGTTAACGAAAATTTTTTAGAATAAATATAAATTGAATTATTCCTTTTTTTATTTTATTTATAAATTTTGCCACAAAGCTGCATTTTTCTTACGTGGGTCATATTTGACCCCAGGTTAACATGGGTTAACTATCAACAGTAAATATAGTATTTTAAAATAAAGTTATTACAATCATATAAAAAGGCATATACAAAAATATTGATGAAATATTATTAAAACCTTGTTTTAAAGTAAAAATGTATAAAAATAAAAAAAAAACCTTGAAATTCCCGAGAATCAAAATGCCCTAAAAAAAAATTTGCCAACGGATATCCGTAATACCTGGCTTATTTAATACTTGAAATGTGCTTAATGAAATACTTGACAGCAAACACTAGGTTTTTGATGTTTGTTGAATAAAATTTTCAAAAATGCAAAAAAGTCACTTTGAGGTACCCCCAAAATATTTATTAATTTTTTTGACACAAAGTTAGGTAAGTTAGCGATTTTCTGGGAAAGTAATATTTTTTATCTGAGTAGTTATGATTTAACCCAACACAAAAATTATTTTGTATTTTTTAAATTTTGAAGAAAACAAATTTGTAATTTTTTTTTAAATGATGCCCATTTTTCCAAGGGGCCCGATTTTCAAGGGCGATGTGAGACATCTTCCCGTTATGCTAGAACTCTAATTTTTTGCATGGTGAATTTTTGTACCCAAACAAATATTTTAAGAGGTGGGTACAGTCAAAATCTCGTTTTTATTTTTCGCCCATACAACGAAAGACCACCCTAATGAAGATATATGAACTTTTTAATCCGGGTATATGATTGAGGGTACTAAACTAAAGAACAAGCGCAATTTTTAATAGTACCGTTCTTAGTTGTAAGTGTTAAAATGACCCCAGGAAAAACACTTCTTTAATTTTTTTGTTAAATCGTTATATATATCCTTAAAGTACCATTAATTTTATACTAATTTTTGTATAGTTTTTTTGAAATTAATGTGAAAAAACAAAAATAGGGAAAATGGATCCAGTTTGGACCCCAACTTTTTAACCCTTAAAAGTAAAATTAATACTTCAATAATCTTGAATAATCTTGCTCATCATTTGGAAATTTATTACCCTTTATCACATGTCCACATTTATTGAAAATCTGAATGAAGTCATTCTGGAAATTTCCTAGTGGTTATTTTTTGCCAAGATTGAAAATACACTCTTGTAATAGTCATAATACAAATTTTATGGGTGTTTTTTTAAATAAACGTAAAAATAATTATATATATATATATATATATATAATGTCCTATGGTTCCTTAAGAGGAACAAAGTGCCACAACGAAATCGTTCCATTCGGTTCTTCTTGATGCAAGATGTTTTATCTCTCTCCAGCTTAGGCCGCTTTGATTAATTTCAAGCTCAAGTGACAGCCTCCAGGTGTGAGATGGGCGTCCAACTCTTCGTGTATTTCCATGGGGATTCCAATCTATAGCAGCTTTTGTTGTGTCACTATAGTCGAATCAAATTTAAGTGATATTTTTTGGAAAATCATGCAAAATTTGATGAAAACATTAAAATGTGTTCAGTTTTAGTAAAATGCTCTGGAAAGGAGACTCTCCACAGGCGGAAACGAATTATAATTTTTTCAATTAATTTTTTTTGTCTTTAACTAAAACTATTATATTATACAAATAGCAATAGACATCTCCAAATTAAGCGTTATAAAAAATGTTTTAAATTACTAAAAAAAAAACACATTTTTGCATTTTTTTCAAATTTATGGGAGATTCCAATCTAAAGTGGGTTAATGATCTACTGAGGTCAAAATTTTGGAATCTTTTAAAAAAAATACACTTTTTTGCAAATGTTGCCTTTTCGCCCGAAATTTTTCACGTTAACGTTTTCTTCCATTAAGTACCAGTTGCAATAGAACTGAGGGGTGGAATGACAAATCTGTTTTTAAGGGACACCCTAATGTATGTACTTTCGAGAGTGGGACGAAAACCAATATAACAATGCTTTGAACTCTTTTCATTTCTATTCTTTGATCTCTTAAACCAAAAACAAATTTTTGATATTCTATCCACTCTAGTACATTACCAACATACACATATGACTTATATTAAGTGTATTGGAGTATACATATGTGTGACCTTGTATGAGTGTTTTTAAGTGTGGCTGTGTGTATATTTTGATTTGCAAAGAAAATTATTTAGACATTTTGTGTATACATTTTATGGTTTACCAATGCAAGAGATTAAGTTTTGAAATGATTGGTTTAACTATTTACCAAATAAATAAATGAAATTGTGCAACTTAATTCATTTCTTGAGGTTTTGTAATGTGTAAAAGACAATAACATTAAATGTACCGAAAACATTCAAAATAATGTGGGAAAAATCAAGTTTAATAAAAAAAAATCATGTTATTTGAGAGCTTGAATAAAATTGTCAGTGGTGATGTTATTTAAAAGGCATTCGGGTATCCATATTGGAAATGGTATTAAATACGTTGCTTTCCAAACTAAATGTCGATCTAAAAAAAAAGTATATCGCAGCAATGTTAAAATAACAGCATTTGTTCCCCTATAAGAGGAAAAAAAGAATGGAAAAATTTTTGCAGTTTTAACGAAAAATGAGAGAAGTATCGACAAATTCTGCGATCATTTTTATTTTACTATTGTTTAACTAAATTTTACAATAACTAACTAGAAATTTGACTATATCAATATATTTTTTTATTTCGAATTTTAAAAAAATATAATTTTTTAAAATATTCGACATTATTGTCCCTCATACATATTTAAATATTTGTGTCAATAGAAAAAATTTGCTTAATAAAATATGTATAATTTTATACAATTATATCTTATTATGTGTATTTAATGTGACATCCCAAGTATATTTTTGCATATTTTCATATATAATTTCGTCAACATTAATAAAATAATACAACCTAGATATAATAACATTTTGTCATATTCCCTATCAGATTGAATATAAATACATATACATTTTTAGACTATATATAACCATACAAAATTGTACATAATTTTATTGGGAAAATTAGCCAATATTATTAGACCAAATGTATAATTTTATTAATGTAGACGAAATTATATATATTGGGTATACAAGTTAATAATGTCGATTTGGACAACATATGTCATAACTATCACATATGGTTTGTGTCAATAATAACAAATATGGTATTTTGCAGGGTAAATATCTGTCAATATAACTCAGTATTCGATAGACGCCAAAGTGTAAACACACATTTTTTTCAATCGCATTAATAATTATATATAAGAAATTTTTGTCAAACGCATTATCATTGGGAGTCACACAACAATCCATTTTCCTTCGTTTAAAAGCATTGGGATTCATTCAAAAGCAAGGAAATTGGGTCCCATATGAATTGAAGCATAGAGATGTTCAAAGGAGATTTTGCATGTCGGAAGTGCTACTTGAACGCTACAAAAAGAAGTAATTTTTGCATCGTATTGTTACTGGATACATTACGATGACCTAAAGCGCAAAAAGTCATATGTAAAGAATTGCTCTTTATTTGTTTAAAGCAGGTCATACGATCACAGGGGACCTATACCGAACACAATTGATTCGTTTGAATAGAGCAATCAACGAAAAACGACCAGAATATTCGACCAGACACGAGGCCATAATCTTCCATCATGATAACGATCGCCCACAAGTTCCTAGACGGTTCAAAAACTATTTGGAAAACAGTGGATGGGAAGTTTTGGCTCACCCACCTTATAGCCCAGACCTTGCCCCTTCTGACAACCATTTTTTTTCGATCGATGTAGAACTCCCTTACTGGAATACACTTCACTTCAGAACAGGGTATCAGAAATTGGCTTGATTCATTGTTTACCTCAAAACCGGAGCAGTTCTTTTGGCGCGGAATCCACATGCTACCAGAAAAATGTGAAAAAGTAGTGGCTACCGATGGACAATACTTTGAATAATGTATCAATTAAATTTTTTGTTATAATAAATGCATTGTTCAATCAAAAAAATCGACATAATTAACTTGTATATAACAATAAAATATAAAATTAAATTATAAGCCATTTAACTTACTAAAAATAAAGCACTAAGGTCGGAAGCTTTTTTACGTGAATTATAGATTGTTAATACCATACATGGCCACATTGCAGTATATTTTTACTGCATTACGATTGGCAGTTATCACTAACATGTTACTGATTACTGAAAAAGACAATGCAGTAACCAGTAACGTTTTACTGATTACTGAAAAAGTTGCAGTAACCAGTAACGTTTTACTGATTACTGAAAACAATTGCATTAACCATAAACGTTTTACTGATTACTGAAATAAAATTGCAGTAACCAGTAAATTTTTACTTATTACTGAAAAAATGTAGCAATCAGTAAAATGTTAATAAAACAAATTTATTAAATTGCACCACAACTTTTGTTTTGTTAAAGCGTACTTTTATATTCTCTAAAAAGAAAATCAATAAAAGGCTCACTTGAAGTATATCTTTAAATTAAATATTATAATTCATTTATTATATTTCAAGTAAAATAGGAATTAATACAAAACGTGGTTTCTCTTTTTTTTGCAGCCATTGCCATTGTATGATAGGGCAATAGTAGTAGTTGTTCTTTATTTCATATATTATAATGTATAAAGTTTACAAAGAATATGTTTAATATTAGTACATTATTATTAAGTAAAAAAAAAGAACTTACGACTTTGACATTAGTCGTCAGTCGGATGAGTGATTTTTAGTTTTCCATTAATACTTTTTTCATATTTCATAAAAAAAAAATATATATATATATTTGATTTATAATTATATAATTAAAGTTTGTTTTTCTCATTAGTTTAATAATTAAATTCTTCAATTAAACTTTTTCGATATTTAAGAGCATTGATAATATATTTTACCAAACAATCCCAATCCGAATATTCCCCATTAAGGATTGCTATTATTAAATCATCTGATAACCATATATATCCAAAGTATTGGTATCTGAATGATTTTAATATTGGTTTCTCTTATGACGAAGTAAAGTTGTAATACAGATGATCTAACAGTGTTGCCAATAGGATCATATTATTGCCGATTTTCATACACAACACGTACCATTACTTTTTTGTTAAAAAGTAAAAAATCTGCCCTTGTGTTCTCAAATTTCAATCATATTTTTCTATTCAGAGTCATCATGAACCCACTTAAAAATTAACGTTTTCAGTTTTTCAAATATCAAAAAATTGGCCGACATATTTTTTTATTTACATCGCTTAGTTTTTGTCTTCTAGAACGATTCACAATCCCAGGGAATGAAAACAATCGTTCTACAGGTGCAAATGAAGGTAATGCAGTATTGCATTTGAGAAATACGTTTTTATTGTCAATGCGATTATTAAGGTAATTTGTTGTTGTGTGTTGTTCGACCAGGTATAAAACTGTTTCCTGGAGATAACTTACAGAGTCACTGGAATCACACTGTACGATAACATCTGCTTAAGAAAAGTAGATACAACACATTAATACAAATACTTAACGTAAAATTTAGGGTAAAAAACTTACCATTACTTTCTTCCCCGAATCATTGAAATGAATTTGGGTTGTTGCAGGTATGGCACGAGTTTCAGCTTCGTGTATTTTGCCATATTTAAGCACATAAGTGTTGAACATTGTCTTTACTTCATCTTCTGTTTGTGTTGTCGCTGTTTCTAACAGAGCTTTTAAAAATCTTAATTTTATTTCAGGAACATATATAGCCGCAATAATACTATCCCAAGGGTCAGGTTTCATTAGGAAATGTTTCTTAAATCTTTTGAGAAAAGTTTCTTAAATTTTTTCGCTTACTTCAGCTAAACTTGTAAAGTTCGCGCGCTCCAAACGACAAAGTTTTGTTTATAAAGATACTACAGTTGGAACAAAGTAACCAAAATACATAGTCCCTTCGCCCTGAAGAAAATCGATCGCTTCTGCTTAAGGCTCCATAACCTCATCACTTAGAATGGTGGGAATTCCCAGACGGTAACACAATTCGCGTAAATTTGTTTTCTATCTCAGCAACTTCTTAACGGAATCATAAAGCGAGTTCCACCTTGTAACGCATGGAGTTATTTAATTGGCACTTAAAACTTCATTGACCACTTCTGCAGATTTTGGTCTATTGCACTTGTTTCAAAAATGTAAATAATATAAATGAAAAGTGTACTTAAAATTGAGAAAATTTTTACCTGTCGATAGACCTTTTATGAACTTCTTTTAAAACCTGACTTAAAGTTTTCATAATTTTGTTGAAATCGGTTGTATTTTACCTAAGTACTTCGATAATAATACACTTTTTATTTTTTGCGTGTAGGCATATATTTTTATAACACGCATTTTTAGTTGGTATATTTAATTGATATTAAGTGCGTAAATGAGTTATTGATACAAATTTACTGATTACTGCATTTTTTCAGTAATCAGTAAAAAATACTGGTTACTGCAATTTTTTTTAGTAATCAGTAACAGTTTACTGGTAATGAAAATTACGTTGCAGTAACCAGTAAACATTTTTTTTACTGAAATTTTACTGGTACTACAAAGTGCTCATCTATGATTAATACCTACCCGAATCCTCTGAAGATTTTCGGTGATGCGAAATGAAACATGTAAGGAAATGTCGGGAGATAAAGTCTGCATTAAATTAGCGGATGACGACATTTTTAATTAATAAAAAAACATTGCTCACATCATTATTTTTAGTTTATCTCTTCGTAAAAAAGTTTAGATGATTTTTTATCGATCCAGAATGTTTCATTCTGTAACTCGTCTTTGCTTTTGAAAAAATATTCGTTGAAATTTTACTATCCCAAATATTCAAAGATTTGGATGTTAGAACTACAATGCGTATGATTAATTTTATTATATGCATTATATGATGAGCATTTGCATTATAGTTATAAGTAACAAATCACTCAATATTTAAGTAACAAATCACTCAATATACTGCAAAGAACATTTTCACCAAAAAATAAATCTAGTTGCTCTGCAAAACTTTCTACATACAAAAAAAGATCTGATTTTTTTTTATAAATAAAAATAAATTTTGGCTGATTTTTAAATAAATTAAGTTTTGTATTACAAAAAAAAAATCAGAACACGGAAAAAAATATATTTCTCTATAAAAAATATAAATATTTAATTTCTAGAAATTTCCAAATTCGGTTCAATTGTCATAAACAAAATAGGTAAAAAGTAAGGGCCAAATATGTTGATATTTTAGCACGCCTACTGCCCCACTTTTTGAAAAAACTCATGAATTTATTCGATATTATATTCATCTCATATAGGAGAAAAAATTCTATAAGTTTTACATTGATATGAGGGCTGCTCAATAAGTCCGTGACTTTTTGAATGAAACATAGTTTTTGTTGCAAAAAAAATATTTTTCAATATATTCTCCTTTTAGCTTAATACACTTAGTCCAACGTTTCTAATCTTTTTGTATCCCTTCCAAAAAAATAGGATTTTTGAAAAAACTCATGAATTTATTCGATATTATATTCATCTCATATAGGATAAAAAATACTATAAGTTTTACATTGATACGAGGGCGGCTCAATAAGTCCGTGACTTTTTGAATGAAACACAGTTTTTATTGCAAAAAAAAAATAATTTTTCAATATATTCTCCTTTTAGCTTAATACACTTAGTCCAACGTTTCTAATCTTTTTGTATCCCTTCCAAAAAAATAGGATTTTTGAAAAAACTCATGAATATATTCGATATTATATTCATCTCACATAGGAGAAAAAATACTATAAGTTTTACATTGATACGAGGGCGGCTCAATAAGTCCGTGACTTTTTGAATGAAACACAGTTTTTATTGCAAAAAAAAATAATTTTTCAATATATTCTCCTTTTAGCTTAATACACTTAGTCCAACGTTTCTAATCTTTTTGTATCCCTTCCAAAAAAATAGGATTTTTCGAGGTCCATAAAATAGGCATTTGTTTGATCAATAATTTCATCGTTGGAACTAAATCTCTTTCCACCGAGCCATTTCTTTAGGTTCGGAAATAGGAAATAGTCACTGGGGGCTAAATCCGGAGAATATGGCAGATGAGGTACCATTTCGCAGCCCATTTCATAGAATTTTGCCATTGCGACTGCACACGTGTGCACCCGTGCATTATCTTGGTGAAAAAGAATTTTTTTCTTGGCTATATTTGATCGTTTTTTTTTCAAATCCTCGTTAAATCGGTCCTATAAGTTGGCATAATATTCGCCGTTTATTGTTTTTCTCTTTTGAAGGTAATCGATGTTGATTATCCCGCGTGCGTCCCAAAAACTGTTGCCACCTTATTGGCCAACTAACTTACAAACTGCCTTCTTCGGAGCCGGTTCACCCGGAGAAACCCGTTGTTAGGACTGCTGCTTGGTCTCCGGAGTATTGCAATAGATCCATGCTTCATCCAAAGTTATAAAATGCCGCAAAAACTCATTCGAATTGCGGTTAAACAACTCCAAACAATTCTTTGAAGTTGTCACACGATTACGTTTATGGTCAATTGAGAGCAACCGCGGCACCCATCGCATACAGCTTTTTTAAACCCAACTGATCATTTAAAATCGAAACTACACTGCCATATGAAATACCTATGGCATCGACAATCTCACGCACTTTTACCCTTCGCCAACACCATATCGTGGATTTTTTCAACATTTTCGGATGTATTGACCTCAATTGTTCGTCCAGAACTCTCAGCGTCATTTTTACTTGTGCTACCATAACGAAAGTCAGTAAACCACTTTTTTACCATTGAAATCGATGATGCAGAGTCCCCATAGTATATATCAATCTTTTCCTTGGCTTGATTTACGGTTTTTTTCGCAAAAAATAATGCTTTCTGAGAATTCGAAATTCACTTTTTTCCATTTTTAATAAAATCCACGAGGTTGTATGTTTTGAATAGCTGTTAAACGCAAAGTACATGACGGAACTTGCTCAAAATTTGACAGTAGTCTATTAACAGGTGGTACTTGATGGGAGCAGTGTGCATTTCATATAACGAAGAGGAAAGTTCGAAAAGTCACTGACTTGGTTTATTATTCTGATTATGTTAAATACATTATTCATGAAAACTTAATTGAAATTGGAAAATGTCAGAAATTTAACTATAGAATATTAAAACAGCAAAAAATTTTATACAAAAATTCAGAAATAGTTAAATTGCTTCAGACAAGTCAGTTTATCTAAAACTCTTCCAATTTTTTGTTCTTTTTATTAATTAGAAAAAGTTTAGATGTTTTTTTTTGTTGATCAAGAAGGTTTAAACGAGTTAATCGGGTTAATTTTTTTAGAAAATAATTGTTGAATAATATCCATTAAAAATATTCAAAAAAAAAATTCAATATTCAATAAAAATTCAAACATTAGAAATTTGTTAGTTTAAACTAAAGCGCATATGAATCTTGCATATGACGTATTGTTCGAGTTATTAAGGCTTTTAGATCTTTAAAATATTGAAATGACTTGATTAAATGATTGTTTTAAGTCATTTCAATATTGGACTTTGGGGTGAAATGGTAACACACTTGTTTTCGCTCTTTAAAAGTCCACACACACGATCTTTTTAAGTCGTTCAATAGACACATCCTACAGAGTAAGCATTGGACATTGACTAATTTCTCAACAAAACCATTTCTTGAATGGAGTTTTTGGCATTTATCCGTCAAGTGACCAGCCCACTTGATTGCGGAATTGTTTGCATTTATTGGGCATATCGTAAAAAAAATTATGCAGTTGCAAAATGTTTCTTAAAATCAAAATGCTTTTTATTTATTTTTTAATTTATCTTTATTTATTTATTTATTTATTTATTTGGTACACAGTGCAACAAGAACGAGTCTTTTATAGCACTGTACATATAACTTTAATCACAAATGTAGCATATAAAATGTTTGACTAATATAAAAGATTAATATACAATTAGGCAAAATACAGTAGACAACAAATAAATAATTTTATAAAACAGTTCTTGATGATTTAAAGAAAATACTAAATATAAAAAATAAAAAAAAAACTATAATATTAAACAAAAAATAAAATAATTTAATTAAAAAAAAGTAAAGAAAAATGCTTAAATATTTCGCGTTTAAAGTGCTTAGCATTGCTTGTTGTTTGGATATTGTGGGGTAGTCGGTTCCAGAGCCGAATGGAGCTTATAAAAAAATGTCTTTCAGATATCTGAACACGATATCGAAAACTGTTTATGTTTTTTCCTCTATTTGATCTAGAGAAGATAAGACGATTGTATAAATAGCCTGGTTGTTTTGTATAGATTGTTTTATGTAAGATAATTAGACAGCGGCATTTTAACAGGTTATCAAAAGATATGTTGTATAACTGCTTTGCATAACGGGAAATTCTTGAGAACCGCTTAATACCAAAAACGTATCTGGCGATATTATTGAAAGTAACGTTAAGTTTTTTCTGACTTTTCCGAATCACAGCTTGAAAAAAGTTCACACCCATACAACAGTGTTGGCATTAGATATGTCTTTGCCAATAATATACGTATTTCAAACGGAGTGTAATATTGGGTCATCCACAGATTGCGCAACATAGAGAATGTTCTACCACATATTGCATTAATGTGGTTAGACCAGTCAAGTTTAGAACTAAACATAACACCAATATTTTTAACTGATTCCACTATTTCTATACTCGAATTGTTTATTTGGATTGGTGGATTGTTTATTTGGATTGGTGGGGATCAGTTTGCTCTTACCAATTACCATAGCTTTAGTTTTCCTAGCGTTTAAGCAAAGACCATTCTTTAAAGCCTATGAGTTTATTCTGTCCAGGACCTGGTTTAGCTTACTAATTCATTCTGTGGTATCGGATGGTTGGCAACTGATATACAGTTGCGCATCATCCGCATACATTTGTATTCCACAGTGTTTAAGTTGAGAAGGTAAATCATTTGAGTATATGGAATATAAAAGTGGACCAAGTATAGAACCCTGTGGTAACCCTCTCGATACTAAACAACTATTTGATTTGTCATTACCATAGTAAATTGCCTGGGATCTATCTTGTAAATATGAAGATATTAATTTGACCGCAGTTGGTGAAAAATTGGACATATGTTTAAGTTTAAGGCGAAGAATAGAGTGTTCCACAGTGTCAAACGCCTTTAAGTGATCCAGTAAAACTGGAAAACATATTCTTTTCTCATCAACATTAATTCTTAATTCCTCAGAGACCTCTAATAAAGCAGAAACACAACTATATTGTGGTCTAACGCCAGATTGTTTATCAGTAAGCAAGGAGTTATCGTGTAGGTATTTAATTATCTGTGAATGAAGTAAGCATTCAAAGATTTTTGACAAGTATGTCAAGATTGCAATTGGCCGATATTCATGATTAGATGTTGGTGTGGGAATAATTTTTGCATGTTTCCACATATAAAGGAATGTGGATGTTGTTAAAATTGTGTTAAACAGATGAGTTATATGAGGCAGAATGTATGGTAGAATTAGTTTTATGAATTTTGGGTGAACTCCGTCATGACCAGCAGATTCGGATTTAATACTCAAAATAGATTCAAGAACATCTTCCTGTGTAGTAGCTTTAAAGTCAAAGCAGTGTAATATTTGATTTTCAGAATTGTTACTGTCACTGATATTAATGTTATTTGGCGCAGTGGGCGAAAATTTCTGTGTAAAAATTAGTATCAGGAGTTGGCATTGGTATATTTATAAATGATTGATTAAGTTGATTGACATCTATACGTTCTTTGGCATAATTTTTTTCTTGGTTTATAATTCCCATGTTACTAATAGATTTCCATTTATTTTTCGAACTAACTGCGGATTTAAAATGCTCTTCATAAAATTTTGACTTCCCAATCTTTACTTGCATGTTTACTCTGTTTCTCAAGGACTTAAAAGTTTCATGAAGCTCCGTAGTTTTAAACCTTTTCCATCTCGCATATGCATGATTTCTTTCAGTGATTAGTAACTTTATTTCATTTGAAAACCAAGGGTGTTCATATCGAATGCGTTTTGTTTTGATTATAATGTATTTGTTATAAAAAAGTCCATATTGTTGTGTAGAAAATTGACTTGATCATCTACATTTGGCATATATTGACGGAAACTTCTATTTACGTCCTTTTTCATATTTTAACATCCTTTATTGTTTCCACTAAATCGACTTTGCCTTTGACTGGAGTTGCTGTTTTAGATGTAATTCCGCATGTTTCTTATATTAATACAAAATTCTCATTTACAAACTGTTCTACCAACGGAACATAAATACGCTCCAACAGTGCTTAAACTGTAATTAATACTTCCCCCCAAATTGCTTTTAAATTTTCAAACCAAATTAAACATCGCAGCAAAATCTCAGTAATGGGCTTACATTAATAGTATCTAAGTAATAAGTGGTAGTATTAGTAGTATTTTGTTCGATGAGGACGTTTTTGTAAGTAATTTTAGATGTTTGTTTCAAGAAAAAATGCATAAAATTTCTACACTCGCTTACCCGTTGCATTACAAAAAAAAAATAAGTGGTTACCAAAATAATTAGCATACTTATAAACAACTAGAAAAATATGTGCTTACTAGTTATCAAATAAAAAGTCTTACACTTATACTTATCAGTAATTAAAAAATAAGTAGTTGACAAAAACACATTTAATTTTTAATAACATAATTAGTCGCGAGTCAGCTTGCCTTCTTCAAACAACAGCTAGTGCTGTCGACAAATTATAATGTGTGAAGATATTAATTTTCATTATATAACCACTTACTTTGTTATTAAATATTTTGCTGGAATATTCACAAAAAATCGCATAATTCAAAGAACTTGCCATTATTTTGTCATTGAAGAGATATGTTATCAAAATATATTTTTCTATATTTATCAAATTAAAAATGATTTATGTGGGGAAAACTAAAGTTCTTGGAAGGAAAAGGAGGAAACTTTAATATCACTTATAATTTTGCCCAAAATTTATGTGTTATAAATTTTAAAATTGTTAAATTTGTGTATGAAAAATCCTATTGGTTTCCTTTTTCTTCTCCTCTCTTTTCTTATTTTATAACTTGATTTTTGCTTTTCTTATCTAAACAATATTGTCTTAAGCTACCAATAAACAATTTCATCAACAAGAAGAAATTCTAGTCAAACTGTGTGTGATAGAAAAAACCCTTTTGTTTTTATTTGTATGTCTTTTCTTGCAAAATAAACAAATAAAAACATGGATAGAGAAATAAGTTTGATTATTTGGCAGTATCGAATTTTGTGTCACTTAAATTTGCAGAATCATTTTAGACCATTGAATATAAATATAAATGCTGCTCTCACAATAACAATTTGGTTGTGCTTAATTATATCGCTCATTTGCTGCAAGAACGGCATAACTCAAAATTCGCGATTTTTGAGTTAATAATACAGAAATATTAGCAATATCATGTTCTATCTTGTGTAAAATACTCATTTTGATATCTTGTATATAGAACGTATGAGATGAGTATATGCCGTTATTTCTATTCCTATGTTTCGCTCTTCTTTTACTCACAGCAACGACACATCGTTAGTTACGCCACATCCGTTAAGGTTTTTGTTTTCGGAAAGAGCGACATAATTTGCGTTGTGACTTTATAAGTGGAAAGGTAAAATGTTTTTTATGTAGTAAAAATTCTTATATACTGGCATATTTTGTGTTGTGACTGTTTTGTTGAAAAATCATCTGATTAAACTAGCTATAACACAAAATATGCCATTATTGTTGGAAAAATGTTTATCATTAACTTTTTTTCGCATTAAGAACGACACATTTTAGTTTACTACACCACTATCAAAAAAATTTAGCAGCAATAACGTCATAACTCAAAGTATAAACCATTTTCCATCTAAAAACAATTATTAAAAATTTTTCACTTTACTCTTTTGTATACGGATATATTAAATATAAGTTGATTTACAAGATGATATCAAAATATTTACATTTATTAATTTTTCTTCAGAGCTATAGTCAATTGAACACTTAAAGCGCATTTATTTCAAAATCGAAAATTTTGAGTTATGCCGTTTTTGCAGCAAATGAACGATATGTATAAATCTTGTTTCTAGCTTTTTATTTCACAAAGTTGTGATGAAAATAAAACATAAAAATTCTTTTCTAAGCATTATTTCTTTATATCATATGAGGGTATGATTATAAATTTGAAATATAACTTTTTTGGATCGGGTAGATTAAAATTTCAAAATTATATTCTCTAGTGTCTCAAAATATATAACGCATCCATTATATTATCAAAGTGTAGGCGATCATTTTATAAAAACAACAAAATGTCGAAATAGGAGTCAAGTAATAAGATGATATCCCTTCTAACTGTAACAACAAAAATATCGATTTATTTATCTAAGGCTTGATAGATATTTGAAAATTGGAATTTTTTGCCTTTACAACATTTGATAGGCTATGGTATGAATGTTTAGAAAATTGTTGCAATGGGAAAAATAAATCTAAACGAAACAATGATTGCGGTTTAATGAAAGGATTATCTTTGTGTGCAGACGTGTGCAAGAATAAAATTGGTAAATATTTTTATTAAAGGCTAAAAAGTTAAAGATTTAAAATGAATTTTATCACTAAATATCTATAAATTTATATGGAACTTAATTGTGAGCCACTTGGGACAATTGTGTATAATCAGTGTACATTATATTTTCCTTTCGTAGTCTTTTTTTACTGTTTAAGTATGGACGTTGATATTATTTCTCATCAGACATAGACAGTTGTTGACTATGAATGTTTAAAACTTTGCTTATGATGATGATGATGACGACGATGAAAGTTTTTAAAGTTTGTTTTTATTGTTTAACTGTTTTTATAGTGTACAGTTTTTTTTAGACATTGTTATAGCAAGCATGTTGCAGATGGGGTAATTCATGTCAAATCACCGAGTTATTGGCCCGACTCTCTGCGATTTCGCTAATTTTTTGCCATATTTTTGTAAGCAAACAATTTTAAGCCTTTTATTTAAAACTGTTTTGAAGTAAAAAAATGTTCAATTAACGATATACCAGTGATAAATATCGATAACTTAATAAAAGCAAGATATCATTTTATTTGTCTTCAAATGCAGTTTTATAAAAGAAAATGTTTAAAAATTTATTCGCAGTAATTATCACTTATTAATCTATGTTATAAAGGACATAAATCTAAGGTGGACCAGTTTTTTTTTTTTGTGTGTCATCTCGAAGGTTAAAGAGTTAAAAAGTGGGGTCAAATATGACTCCATTTTGAGTTTTTTTTGATAGTTGTGTCTTCCAAAGAAACTATAGGCAAATGTTGTATCACTGGAATATTATTTTAGAGGAACATTCCCCAGTGCAGTTTTTTTGTAAAAATTATGGTTCTTGTTGTTCCAAAAAATGTAGTAATTTTGGGTACTTTATATGGGTATGTATACCAGTACTACGCTCAGGGAACTTCCGCTTTAAAAATTTGTAGTTGTTTGAGTTGTAATACAGCTTCTTTATTTTCAATGTTATTGTCAGTCATTTGTAGAGCAAATTTAATTTTTTATTAACCTTGTAGTTCATTTCAAAAAAAAAACAAACCACATCAAATGACTGTTTTATGATTTTACATTCATTTTTTACAGTAGTTTTTTGTTATATAAAAAAATAAATGTTTGTTTATTTTTTACTTACATGTGGTTTACTTTTAATACAATTGTTAGTCAATTTTTGAACATTGAAAAACAAATGACAATGCTAGTTAAATTTACTTAAATGTAAGTCGTCCTTTCTTTAAGTGAAATTTCATTTGTTTTTAACTATATTTGCAGTGGTCTTTACCTACAAAGTATTCTAAGTGTACTTCCAAATTCACATATATTAATCCTTGTTAAATTTAACTCGACAAGTATTTGTTTTTTATTGATATTTGGTCTATTTCGTATTTCATCCGGTTTTTCCCAAAAAGGTCATTTACGGTCCTTTCGGGTCAGGCAGATCTTAATGATAGATCTTAATGTTGTAGAGAACAAAATTTAAGGGACCTGTTGGTTTTCAGCTGTTTAATCTCATTTTAAGGCGTTACTAAGTGGGGCCTAATATTACCACATTTTACGTTTTTTTCGGTTTATTTCGTTTCGTTAAAAGTACCCATAGACAAATTTGGTATCAAATAAGAGGTTTTTTGAAGACAAATTTAATTTACTATATTTTTGTTATTTAAAAAAAAATGTGTTTTGAGTAACATTAAATCTGGATTTTTGTTAAGGAATTTCAGTTGTATTAAGCTAAAAATAATGCACAGCAATGCCTATTTAATCGAGGGGGTCTCTGAGTGTTTTCCGATATTCGAAACCGTTCGGTTTTATGTGGTGTTTTCCCAAAAGCCTTATTGCCCTTAATATCAAATAATTATAAAATGTGGCAACTCTATTTCCACTATATCGGCAATATGGGTATCAGAATATTGGTTTTATTGAGTACTTCAACCCTGCGCATAACTAAATCTAGTTTTCGTGAATTAAAGACAAGTTTTCAACCCTACTTTTTAAAATTCAAAAAAGTGAGATTGGGCAGCTAAAAACAAAAAAATACGTGTCTATTTTTTTTTGGCTTCTAAAATGTTCAAATGTTTTTTTATAGAACTACATATAAAGAAAAACAAACTTTTTTAAGATATCTATATTTATTACTGGTCTATCGTTAATTGAAAATGTTTTGCTCAAAAATTTTTAAAAATTGATTAGAATGGTTGGAAATTGGTGGGAAAGTCGCATTGAATATGTAGCAAGACATATACCATCTTTCGCTAAGAAAGAGGATCGGGCTAAAAACTGCGTGATTTGACTTGGAATGCCCCATAAGCTTTAGCTTGAATATTGTTTGTTTTATTTAGCGACTTTGCAACTTGTTAACTGTTTTGTTACAAAAGTTACCAATTGCACATTTAATAATATTTTGCAACTTGCAAGTAAACATTATGCAATAGAAAACTGCAGTAGGTGTTTTTATAACATTATCAGGGATCTGTTACCAGTTTATAACCTAGAGCGGAAACAGGAAATACAATTTTCACTGTCAAAGTAAAGTTGTGTTGAATTGGAAAAATAAAATGGATTTGTTGTAAAAACTGAATATAAATAGATAGGATTGTATTATACGGGTTGTATTTCCTTTGTAAATATTTGATCAAATAATATGCAATATCAATTTAGAGACTTGATATAAGATTATAAATTATAAATTTTATATTTTTAATTCAATTAAAAAATAACATGGTCTACCATGTTCGAAGATCACTATATATGTTAAGCGTTATGATTGCGACTAAATGTTACTAACAAGGGAGGTATCCCGACCCGAACTTGCAGATTTTAATGAACTTTTGATATGTTGTAGCGAATAGAAATTTAAGGTAACCGTGATTTTATTTTAGCTGCCTAGTCTCATTTTTAGGACTTACAAAAAATTTTCGTGTTTTTATAAGCAGGATAAAACACATGCGCTGAAGTTAGTGCTTACTATGCAAAAAGTTGCACAGAATTGGTATTTTTGCATGAATGCGGTTAACAGCACTTTTCAAAAAAAGCAGTTACGCTAACTGTTAACAAAATTAAATGTTTTTTAGGATTTCGGATTTGGTTACTTGAGTTTGAAGTATTGCTACAAAAAAATCTCTCTTAAAATAATTGGTTTGACATATGCATCATAATGGTTAGTTAACGGAAGATTCTGTCAACGCCATTTTACTTTTTTTCACAAAATAGACGACAAATAAAAAACCAAAGATTATTTCTATCTAAAATACAGCCATTGTATGGCATTGTACTTTCATTGGTAAAACTATACTAAAAAAATAAGAACACAAATCAATTTATTGTAGTTTATACAAATGGAAAGCTAACAAGCTGAAAGAAAATTTTTATAAAATATAGATAGATAGTTAACAAAATCCATAACTTTTTTGACCAAAATAATAATATAATAATATATTAATCGCCAAGATATAGTGTGGAACCGAATCCGTAATCCATAATTGTGCCGCTAAAGATAAATGACTAACGCGGGTGGATTTAGCATACTTAAACATGGACCAACTCTAATGCAAAAAGTCATTCATGTCGTGCAAAAAAAAACATTTTAATATTTTGTCACTACGCGTCTCAACCGGAATGATAACCTGATGTATCACCCTCCTCACTAGAGCTTGGACGTTCATGTAAATACATTTTTGTTGTCGTTAGCTGAAAAATAATGTTAACCAAATATATTTACGAATCAACAAATTTGCAACAAAATGGCATCGATTTGTTAATGCATATTTTTGCATATTTAGCTATCAATGCATATTTTTGTATATTTTGATTTAAACGCATATTTTGGCTTTTTTAATTGCATATTTTTATATAAATGCATATTTAGCATTTTAAAGAAAATTTTTTCATGTTTTAATAAAAATAAATTTTACACAGTTTATATTTTTTATAAGTAACAAATTTTTTTAAATTTATACATATAGCTTTTTTCTCACGAAAAGAAAAATAGCAGAAAAATACAATTACCAACTTTCTGACTGATTTTTAACCCACTTTTTAAGATAAAAATTTAAAAATTTCTGGAAATAATATTGAAAACATTGACAAAAGTCAATAATAAATGCAAATTTTTAAATTTTAAGTACATACTTTATGTACATAAAAAATAAATATAAATGCATTAAGTTTGATATAATTTTTATTAAAAATAAAAATTATGTTTTTTTCGACCTTTAATTGTGATCAATGTTGATAATCTGTTTTACTTCGAGCTCATATAATATATATTAGTTCTCATGTGAGTAAACTAGTTTATATGAATGTTTGATGTTTGACATGGGATTGTTACCTCTTTCAAAAAGTGTTCTGATGATGGGAACCTAGAAAATTCCCGAAATAGTTCTATCAACACATTCCTGAAAGGGTGAAAGAATAAATTTGAAAACAAAAAACTCCATAGATTATTTGTTAGGACAATATAATAATAAAGAAATATAGAGTATGGCCTCGAACTTGAATTAAGAGCCATATTAAGAGCAATATTAGCGCGTTGGACTTTTACACAGAAGGTCCCGGGTTCGATCCCCGGTGCCGGCAACATCAAAATAATATGTATGAGTTTTTTCTATCCCTCCTACGTATCGCAATGTCCACCTTCGGTGTTCCCATAGCAATTAACCCCACCGAAGTAAAATAATGAATCAGGGCTATGAACCAAAAAGCTTCAATAAGTTCGCCAACTCTCCATCAGGTGGCGAGCAACAACTGTTCTAAGACATCATCTCGCGCAATTACAGTGTTGCCATGTCTGAAGCCCTTCATCTTTCCCCACCTTTCATTTCTATACTATCCCTTTCCAAAGAAAGCAACGCACTAAATATAGGAAGTATTTCCTGAGTGTTGCCTCTCTTTTAAAAAAAAAAAAATATATGATTATATATGAACGTTTTTCTGCCAAAGTTGATAATTGAAACAATAAGTAAGATAATGCTGTTACTATGAGTTAAGCTTACTCTATATCCAAAAAATCTTGATATTCCAAAACCATTTTATGTTTATATGTGCGCAAAAAGATTCAAATTAAAGGAAAAGAATGATTCCTCAGATATATTTGTTGTTTATTGAGCCTGAACTTGACGGGGTCACCAGTTATAAAAGAGACTACGAAATAAAGTTTTCTTTTTTGAAAGTTTGACAATGAATAACAATTTTATTAAAACTTTGAACCTAAAAATAATACAAAACTCATAGATTTATTTGGTAATTTGAATTTATAAAAATTTGAGTTTTGTTGAGTGGCTGGTAACCACAATATTGACCGATGTGGCTGAAATGTGTAATGAATATTACTGAGCCCTACTAGGGTAGTTATATAGAGTAGATACATCCTTGTGGAGCACTGAAATTGTACAGTTATTTTTTGCGACCCTAATGTATATTGATAAACCATTCATCAGTTTATCACAGATTATAGATGATTTCACCGCTGATTTCCAATAAGTGTATTCTAAAATGGTTAATAATACTTTATTCAGCTCAATTGCTTTACAGTTTATATGTAGTATGTGTTCATTCTACACTAAAAAAAAAAAGTTTGCTGAAAATTTTGTTAACCCTCTATTTTAAATATTTAACTTAGTTAACTTAATTTTCACCAAATTTGTTGCTGAAATAGAGTTTTCAGAAAAAGTTTTAGTTAAACGGTTACACTAAAAAACTAATGCTTAATTAGTATTTGTTTCTACAAAAGTTGTACCGATAAGCACATGCATAGTACGGAGAACAAAGAAAAATATGAGATATAGATGTCGCAGATTGTCTGGACGAAGTAGAGAAAAAAGAAAATATGCAAATAAACACAACCATTAAAAGACTTACAAAAAAAAAAAAATAATAAAAGCACTGTTGATTTCACTCATTTAATTCTTTCTTTTATATAGATAACTAAAAAATCAGACGTGTGTACATAAAAATTGGCTATATTAAAAAATATAAATAAAACATAACATAAATAAATTAAATAAACTAATTAAAAAAACAAATTCCTAACTGAATGAGGCTAAATGAGGCTATACTTAATTATATATAAACGAACTTAGAATTTTTCCTATTGCACTGAACTTTTGTAAGTGAACTAAGAAGGTTTTTTTACATGGAGCTGTACTTAATTATATATAAAAAAAATCAGAAAATATTGTTATCGTGATATAACTTGATATGGTGTTCTATAAAACAATTTTAATTTTAATTTAATATACGATACAAAGCTAAAAAACTCCCGAGCATATCTACCTACATATGGTACATATAAATATGTATGGGAACGTACTTATTCATAATTTTTTATATATGACGGTATATTTGAAATTGTTAACAAACTGAATGTTGTACATAATTATATCCACACAAATATAGTATATATGTCTATGTAAAATTATATAATTTTCTATATAACTTATTTTACTCGGGCTGTTATCGCTAGAGCCGAACTATTCTTGAAGTCATTATGATTTTTTTAAAAAACCTCAAAATAAGGCACTATAATATACATATTTAATATTAATACGAATTTTTCAATTGATTTCGTAATTCTCTTCTAAGCGTATACTTTATATTAATTACTGTTCACAACACTCATACGCAACAGTGGGCTGTTAAAACCCAAATAGAATGAATGTAAATGTATTTTTTTTAATACATTTTCTATTCTATCATTAGTAAAATCAATGAGTATTCATTATTATTAAATATTTTCTTATACGTACTCTTTGATGCATATAACTATATTCGATCGAATTAAATTGATTATGCACAAACTCATAACCCAAGTAAAAACAAGCATATACAATTATTGCTTGCTTAATACAATTTTGTAAAAAAAACATATATAGCTTAAAATGGTTGGCGAAAATGATCATATATAATTTCATCCGAGCTCATATAGAAGTTTATTTCGCTAAATACAATGTTACGTATAATGTTTTATATGTAATCTAAAGTGTTGTATTTTTTTAAATTTTTAAAAGATATTTTAAATGTTAAATTATGCTTCTAGACAAGAACAAGAAATTCTGATTGTGTTTGTTATTTAACAAATATATCTAGAAATTCTAAGAACATTGTGCCCTGACGATTTCCATAGGCAAGAAATAAATACGGACCTGCCTACAATAATTTATTTTTCACAATTTGTTAAATAAGTTTGGAAATTTGCATTAGAAATTGCAAAAACTATTAACTAAATTGTGATTAACTATATTTAATTGAGAATCTTTTAAGTCAAATGGTAAATAATAAATAATTCTTAATTTAAATTTAAACATATGAACTATCAAATAGAAAACTTTGATTGAACTGAAATGGTAAATAATTATAACAAGGTCGTTGCTTGAAGATAATAATAAATTTTGTGTTTGTCATAGTTTTACCATACTTACAAGTTATATGTGAGTTTGTATGAAAATATCTAATATCAATGTTTTTAAAGTTGAAAGAAGCCAGACCATAGGAAACCATGCAGGGCGAGGGAAATTCCATTTCCCTCCCCTGTATCCGCGCCTGTATTATGTCTATTGTAATACAATTAACTAATACATTTGAGAATTGCAAAATTCAAATTCAATCAGAAGGAAAATACATATCAAATACTCCATGGTGGGTACCGTGAAATAACTCCAAAATGAAATAAGTCCCAATGAAATAACTCCCAATGAAATAAGTCCCAAAAAAAATGAAATTAGTCCCAATTTTAATAAATGAAATAAGCCCCAACATTTGGGAGTTATTTCATAGTAATAAAATAACTCCCAACAAAGAATGAAACAAGTCCCAAAGAAAATGAAATAATTCCCAATTCAAAAATATCGAATTCTGCGATTCGCGGCGCATGCGAATCGCTGCCGTGGCCACGCCTATGGAACGCGAACTACGGTGGCGCCGCATTACGCGAAACGCGGCCGCGCAGCAGCACGCGAATCGTACGCACCGCTTTCCAGAGGTGGCATGTCATAACGTCCAATGACATAATGTCCATGGACTTTATGTCACTCGAAAAGTGTCATAATGTCCATGGACTTTATAACAATTTGGAATTTGACAATTGTGGACATTATGTCACTTTCAAATGTGGCATAGCGTTCAGACTTTTTAAAATAAAAAGATTAATAATATTTAGTATATCAATACAATTCTTTTAAATATATGTATATCACAAAATAAAACTAAACTTATAAATCGTATAATCGCACGCAGAAAAAACTTTATTTCGCGAAGCCGCCTGCCGCGTTCTACGGAGGAAAAAAACCCTTAAGAGCGGCCAAAGGCCGCCACACAGCAACACTTGTTTTTACAAATTACTTGATGTCTTAAAAATATATGATTTCAACGGATTCGACATCTGATTTGAAAAAGAAGTTCTTCTGGGTGGCGGCCTTCGGCCGCTCTTAGGGGTTTTTTTCTCCGCAGGCGGCTTCGCGAAATAAAGTTTTTTCTGCGGACCTTATGTCACCCAAAAAGTGGTATAATGTCCATGGACTTTATGTCATTCCATTTGTGGACATAATGTCACATTGCAAAGTGTCATAAAGTCCATGGACATTATGACACTTTTCGAGTGACATAACGTCCATGGACATTTGACGCTATGTCATGGCACCAAAATTACCAAAATTCTAGCAAGAACTGCGTTCCTTTTGGTAAAATAACTCATTGTATTTCTATTATTTACTTTACGACAATTTTAAGAACCGCTACAAATGCATAAAATTTACCAAAATGTAATTTTAATAGAAATGAAATAACTCCCAACAAAAATTAAATAACTCCCAACGATAAAATCACATTTAAAAATGAAAATGAAATAAGTCCCAACAAATGTGAAATAACTCCCAATTAAAAAAAAAAAATAAGTGAAATAACTCCCAACAAAATCTAGTTGGGAATTATTTCATTTGGGAGTTATTTCATAACGAAAGAATTCCTAACTGAAAATTGTGAAATAAGTCCTAACGCATTGGGAGTTATTTCATAGTGAAATAAATCCCTATTTATATGGAAAATTTTTGGGCGTTATTTCGTTTTTTTTTTTGGGATTTATTTCATTTGGGAGTTATTTTGCGGTACTTCCATGATGTACTGTGCATATTTCCTTTTTCTTTTAAAAGATAAGTAGTTTTTATAATATTTGTATTTCTTGTAAGTATTTTAGAATTAGCATTTGAAAGATGTAGAATTACATCATTTATTGTTGTAAGTAATTGGGAATTATTATGATTGGTTACTTTATTTATGAAATATATTGGTTATTTCAAATTTTTTTAATTGTATTATGTTAACTATGTCATGACGTTTATATATATATACATCTAATTTACTAATTTTTTTGCTAAAAATAATGGGGTGCATGAAATAACCCCCACTGAAATAACCCCCACCGTCGAAATGAAATAAGCCCCACTGAATTTGTGCCCACCGAAAATGAAATAAGCCCCACCGAATTTGTGCCCACCGAAATGAATTAATCCCCACCAAAATGAATTATTCCCCACCAATGAAAATGAATTAGCCCCCACCAAATTTGGTGGGCATTAAAATGAAATAATACCAACGTATTAAAATTAAACTTTGCCCACCGAAAATGAGATAAGCCCCCACTTTACATTATTTATATTTTTATTTTATAAAATAAAACTTTTACAAAAACTTCATGTAATTGATAATAATAAAGTATTTCAAACACTTTTAATTATTATTTTCAACATAACTGGATATAATACATATGTATGTACATATTTTAAAAAATATACAAAACAAGGAAAATTAAATGAAAATTTGTAGATGTTCATCAACTTTTTGGCGACACATTGGGCATTTGAATTTATGACAATTGTTTGTGAAACTCTCTGCTTCTATTTTAGACAAACATTCACTGCACAATATTAAATGTTTGCACGGAAAGAGCAAAATGGTCGGTTTTATTAATTTGTTTAAATATGACGTAATTAAGGTGCGTTGTTATTAGTATTTGATTATAGTGCACATTTCTAGCTTTTATTTAAGATATAACTTAACCTGTTAACCCTTTAAATAAAGAAGATATAAGGGGTCAAAATTGGCACATTTTGTCAATACGAGGCAAATGATGAAATATGGCTTCGCAAATTTAAGTTTTTCTATGTGGCGGCCTGCGGCCGTTCTTAGGGGTTTTCTCCTCCTGTAGGACGCGGCAGGTGGCTTCGCTCAATAAAGTTTTCCTGCCCGCAACACAAAACAATAAACATTTTTTTTTAATTTTTTTTTTTCACATTGAGATTAAATAAATGTTATATTGATTTAAATTGGATAACACGATATTCTTTAAAAGGAAATATAGCCAACTTGGTTTTATTTCCATTTTTGTTGGAAATAAAGTGTCCTTCTAAAATATGGATACACCTTTATGTCAAAATTCTGTAAAAGGGAAAATTATTAGTTTTTTACCAACTAAGGAACCTGGTGATATGGGCACGAATGGATTTTTAATAAGAAGAAATGTGTTTTTTTAATTGAAATAACGTATTCTTTTTTCGTACTTTCTAATATCACCTTTACAAAATAAAACTAGTACTGTAAAAGTAGGAATTAATTCACCTTTACAAAATAAAACTAGTACTGTTAAAGTAGGAATTGATTCAAAAACCAAAAATTGATATTAGAATTAAAATGAATTAAACCCCACCAAAATGAATTAATCCCCACCAATGAAAATGAATTAACCCCCACCAAATGTGGTGGGTAATAAAATGAAATAATACCCACGTATTAAAATGAAACTTTGCCCACCAAAAATGAGATAAGCCCCACTTTAAATTTTTTATAAATTTGGTGGGGCTTATTTCATTTCGGCGGTGGGGGTTATTTCAGTGGGGGTTATTGCATTCACCCAAAATAATGTCACACATTTTCAGCAAAACACTTTTGCGTATATTACTAATTTTTCTGCAAGTATGCTACCAGAAAACGTTTTTCTGACTCAACTAACTTTTTTTGCAAACTTTACTAACACATATTTTTTGAGTGTATATTCGAATATAATGATGCTTTTAAATATTTTTTTGTTTTTAGTCTTTTCATCTTTAACTAACTTTTATATTATATTATATATTTTTAACACATTTGTGACTTTTGAACTTGTTGTCTTGTGCGTGCGTGTTATAAAAGAAAGTTTTTTTTTTTGTCATAACTTTCCTTATTTTTTGATGTGATGTGAATTTGTATTATAATTTTGCAGGCTGTTAAACATTAACACCTGTTCATTTTATACATTAACCAAAAGATCTTGATGTTTGGTTTTTTTCTGGTACTCAGACTAAATGACTATTATGACAGGTGACATTTTGTGTCTTTAAAAGAACTAAAGAAAAAAATCTTTTTATGTTTATGCTTATAATATGTTGATGTGTATTAAATATGCTTTGTTTGTTTCTTAACATAAACATAACACAAATTCCTAAAATTTTATATAAATATTTGTTTTAAAGAGTTTAATCCCCTCAAAGGAATTTATATATGAGCTACTTCAAAAATTGTTGACCCCATTCGAAATAGAATTTAGATGCCTCCTATTTCTGAAGGTTTTATTAATTAAAAGGAACAATGGACAGGGCTATGTTTACTAAACTTAAAAGCTGTTAAATGCAACCTTTCTAGTTTAAATATCTTCACGTCTCCATTTAAAAGCCGAAATACTAAAAAAAAGAGTTTTTTTTTAAAAATTAAATTGTTTTGCTCATAGAGTATATTATCAGATCCAAACCAATAACTACAACTTTTGCAATTGAAATTTAGAAATTATCAATTGAAATTAAGAATTTCCATTTAGTTCAAAAAATATCAATTGAAATTTGGAATCCAGAAAATATTAATTGAAAATCACATTTCCATTTTAAATTCAGAGAATATCATTTGAAATTCAGCAACTCATCAAATGTAATTCAGAAAATATCAATTGAAAATCAGAAAACATCAATTGAAATTTAGAAAATGTCACAGGAAATTCACATCAATTGGAAACATTTCATATTAATTTAATTTAAAATTTTCTGAATTTCAAATGATATTTAGAAAATATTAATTGATGTATTCTGAATTCCAATTGAAGTGTATCTGAATTACAATTATTATTTTCAGAATTTCAAATAATATTTTCTGAATTTCAATTGATATTTTCTGAATTTCGAATGGAAAATTCTGAATTTCAAATGGAAATTCCAAATTTCAATTGATGTTTCCTGAATTTCAAATGGAATTTCTTAACTTCAATTAATATTTTCTAAATTCCAATTTATATTTTCTGAATTTCTGTTGCAAAAGGTGCAGACTTGGGATATACATTCGCTAGAAAGAGAATTTAAATATCGCTGCTTGGTGAAAAGTTGTATTGTGGTTTACATGTGAAACTAAAGTTATCAGATATTTAAATGGAATGTTTAATGGAATTGTGATTTGAGTACAGTATTTAAGAAATGGTTTAATTTTATACTAAATTGATGTCAGCGCAACAATAACGGGATACGAACATCACAAACTTATAAGGAATTGACGAAAATTTTTTGAAAATGTGGGTTTTTGCGGATGACTTTCACAATTACCTGTATGTTGCTCTCTAAGCCAACAGTCCAGCTTAAAAAAAGTAATTCGCAGCAACGTCAAACTAACATTTTTTGTTCTCCAATAAGTGAAAAAAAATTGCAACAACTTTTTAAATTTTTCAAAAAACTGAACGAATTAGTCATTGTTAAATATTGTCAAATTTTGCGCTAATTTTTAGTCGAATATTTATTAATATTTATATGTTTTACTATACAAGTATAGTTTTTATTTGTTAAACAAAAAATTTAGAACTAGATCTGAATTTTTAGAGTAATACAAAATTCAATTTATAAAAAAATCTTCCAAATTTTTTTTTACTTGTAATAAAAGCTTGGTTATTTTTTGTTGATCCAGAATGTTGCGTATTGAAACTCGTATACGGTTTGGAGAAAATGTTCGCTGAATATTGCCCTTCCTACATATTTTAATATTTCTGCTTTTTTTTTTGTAAAACAGAAGCAACACTCTAGAAATTCTTCATATTTATTAGTGTAGTGCTTTGATGCGCTGATAAGTTTTAGAAAAGTTGTTGCTCGCAACCTGACGGAGAGTTTGCGAAATTATTGAAGATTTTAGTTCGTAGCAATGATTCATTATTTTACATCGGTGAGGTTGAGTGATATGGGAACACCGAAGGTGAACGCTGCGATATGTATGAGGGAAAGGAAAATTTTACAGGAACCAGAAACCGAACCTAGAACCATCTGTGTAATAGATCAACGTGATACATATTACACGCCCATTTTTAAGCCCACTTTTTGCAATCTGTCTAAAATCGATGAACGATTGGACCGATTTGGATATTTTTTTTTAAATGTTTGTAATAGCCCACAAAAGTTTTTTTTACGGAAAGAAAAATTTTCCACGCCCACTTCTACGCCCACTTTTTTTTAAATCCTCGAGTATTTTTATGTACAAGTTTAACTGTCCACGCAAATTAATATCACCACAAATAAGGTTTTTTGTGAAATAAATATAAAAGTGTCGCGGAAAATATTTTTGTCTGAACTCAAGACCATAACTTTCAATACGAACAATAATTTTCGTTTTGTTCGGTATGGTATTGAAGAAGTTGCTAATTTTAACAGTTTGCTAAAATATAAATAGGAAATACATATTTTGTTGATTCTTCTTTGTTTTGTTCGTTATTAGATGTAAACAAATCATTTGTTATTACTTTTGTATTGTGTTGCGATTTTTCCACAAATGCCGAAAATGATCATTCACAAATACTTTTTTTGTTTCTTTTTAACTATTTTTACACATTTCCTACAGCTTCTCACAATCTTTTGCTATCTCACCTCATTAAAATATAAATAAAATTTGAAGGCAAATCAACGTTTGCCGGGTCAGCTAGTAATAAACTAAAAATTAACGCAACATGTGCCAATGTGTAACCTCCCCTACTTCGCCCAATTTATAGAAAAATTTAAAATGTTGTTTCTTTTTTCTATAAATTCATTTTGAAATACTACAAGGTTGGCGTTGCTGCGATATATTTTTTCCTGTAGCTTGTTGGCTTGGAAACCAACATTTTTGCGTAAACTGGGGTTCATTTTAAAAAGAATCTTCGAGTCAAAAAAGCATTTTATATATGTTAAACGCAAAAATTTGATGAATTTCAATATTTTGAAATACAAATGTGTTTTTTTTTGAATAACAATGGTATTTTTTAATAACAAATGTCACTTGAAATAACAACTGGTGTGTTTGAATTTCATTTGATATTTTTTGAAAAAAAAAAAAAATTGCAATTTTGAAACTACAATTTTTATTTTTTTAAATTGATGTGTGATTTATGAATAACAGGTGGAAATGTTGTAGATTAGTTTATTAATATTATTAGTTAAACTATTCAATATCAAACACATTCTCAATTCTGTAGTATGAAAAATTATAACAAAATTAAAATTAGTTTTTTTCAAAAACCAAAATTTGTGACAGAAGCTGAAAAAAACGTCTCGCTAGATCCCTCTTAATTTTTTATTAAACTTAGTTGGCATAAGTACGTACAAAACACATTTTTTGGATGCCTGTTGGTGGCCTTCTTTAGTTTATAGCATTTTTCTAGGGGCGACTCCAATGAAAATATGTGATTGTTAAAATTTTTTATATGAAGGGAAAAATAGTTCAGACCAAGTTATGATATTAAAAATTTCATTTAAGAGAACTTAATTTAAGAGTAATTTTAAGAGAGAAAAAATAAAGAAGAGGACGGAGAAAATAAAAAAAAAACAAAATATTGAAATAAAAATTGTCATTAAAACATTTTTTTTTTAATTTTAATTATTAATAATTACAAATTATATTCATTTATCCTAATCGAGCTCTAGCCACTATGACTTTCGACTCGTTGTAGCGAAAACAGATCAGTGACTCTGGTGGGAATCAACCCTACGACCCCTGCTAAGCTAGCACGCTGCCAACTAGCATACCGAGGCGCATATAAAAACAATAATTTGAACAAAAGCACCAAAAGTGGCTTGAACTCGTGTTTATGTCTTGTGGAGCAAAATTATTTATCTAATTTTTAATATGTTTTATTTAAGTGTTAAAAGGATTCTTGAGGATCTCAACGTAAACAGGTCACCGGGGCCGGATGGCATATCAGCACTGGTGCTGAAACAGTGCTCTTTTATGTTGGCACGTCCATTGGCAAAACTTTTCAGCTCTTCGTACCGTGCGGGAGTCTTCCCCTCATGCTGGAAGGTGGCCAATGTCCAACCAATCCCTAAAAAGGGTGCGGCTAACAACCCTGAAAATTACCGCCCAATCGCAATCTGCTCTGCGCTCTCCAAAGTGATGGAGACCATGGTTAACTACCATATTGTGAAATATTTAGAGACCAATTCACTTTTAAATGATCGACAGTATGGATTCCGTAGCGGTCGATCTACGGGAGACCTGTTGGCGTTTCTATCGGAACGTTGGAGCCGGTCACTCCATCGCTTTGGTGAGAGTAAAGTGGTTGCTCTCGATATTTCCAAGGCGTTCGATCGCGTGTGGCACGGGGCACTCGTGACTAAGCTAGTTGCTCTTGGTGTCGGTAATGTCTTCTCTCGATTTATAACGAGTATTCTCAGAGACCGCACTATACGTGTTGTTTTAGGTGGAGTCTCATCAAACGAGTTTCAGCTAAATTCAGGGGTACCGCAAGGTTCTGTTCTTTTTCCTACCCTTTTTCTTATTTTTTTTAATGACCTTCTTGGTCAGACCTTCAATCCTATCTACTCTTTTGCAGATGACAGCAACATTTGTCATTCGTTTTCATTCGATCACAGGCCAAGCTCTTTGGATATAGAGGTCATGCGGCAGAACATGAATGACACACTCAATCAAGACCTTTCTACAATCGCTGAGTGGGGTCGCGCGAATAAGGTCGATTTTAATACACGCAAGACCCAATGTTGTATGTTAACCCACAGACGGGCTGTGGAATTAACATTGTCATCTGTACACTCAGGGAACTTCTGCTTTAAAAATATGTAGTTGTTTGGGTTGTAATACAGTTTCATTATTTTGTAATGTAAATGTAAGTCATTTGTAGAAAAAATAAAATTTTTAACTAACCTTGTAGTTCATTTAAAAAAACAACTCACATCAAAAGACTGTTTTATGATTTTACATTCATGTTTTACAGTTGCTTTTTGTTATTTAAAAAAATAAAAATATAGAAATGTTCGTTTATTTTTTACTAACATGTGGTTAATTTTTACTACAATTGTTAGTAATTTTTTGAACATTAAAAAACAAATGACAATGTTAGTTGAATTTAATGAAATGTAAGTCGTCCTTTTTTTAAATGAAATTTCATTTGTTTTTGACTACAATTGCTGTCGTCTTTACCAACATAATTTCCTAAGTGTAGCTATGGATGGTATAGGTATTGAGGAATCGGATACTCTTGATGTTCTGGGCATGAGAATACAGTGTGATCTCCGTTGGAATAAGCACGTATTTCAAGTGTCGAAAGAGGCATTCAAGTGTCTTGGTTTTCTGAAACGGTGCAAGACTTACTTCATTCCATCCGATCTCCTTACTATTTATACCAGCTATATCCGGCCGAAAATGGAATACAACTCTCTTATATGGGCAGGGGCTTCAGTGTCTATTCTGAAGCTTCTGGACCGTGTTCAGGGGAGGGCGGTGAAGCTTATCAATGACAGTAGTGCATCCAACTCTATTGATTCATAGGAGCATCGTCGGAATGTGGGTTGTGTGACACTTTTCTATCGATATTACCATGGGAGGTGCTCATCTGAGATAAGTGAACTTATTCCTCGAGCCCGAGCTTTTATTCGGAATACTCGCTTATCTGGTAGAGCACATCCGTTTGTAGTTGATTGTCCTGTGTTTCGCACAAACGCATTACAGAGAAAATTCGTTTTTTAGTCAAACGATTCGTATGTGGAACAAACTTCTCTCAGAAGTCTTCCCTGTTACTTACAAATTTAGAAAAATTTAAATCAAATATCCACAAACACTACTCACTCTTTCCTCCCTCCCATACCCTATTTTCCTGATCAATACAATGCACAGCATGAGTAGGGGGCATCCCCTGAGTATTGGTTAAAATTAAAAAAAAAAAAAAAAAGTGTTGCAACTATATTTATCATTTGAGTTTGAATTTTAACGTCTTTTTCAGACAATTGCAATTAATACTATAATTAATATGCAATTTTATTTAATTTAATTGTGAAAGGCGTGGTAGAGAAGAATGAGTGTATTTTCTAAAAATCATAACTACATTGCAAATTTTCAATTTTTTCTGAATCAGACTGCGCAGTTTCTGGTATTCAACCTTCGTCAGTGACCCTGTTTTTTTGAATAATGTAATATTTGTTATGTTTTATTTGTTCGATTGCGTCTATATGAAATTTTCTGTGCAAGCCCTGACCGTGGTATAGATAAACTGATTTCTAATGCCACATGCACTCGCACTACACGTTGGACAGAGCGCTTTATCATTCTTATTGGTACAAAACAATAGTACACAATTTTCACAGGTAATTTTTTTATTTTTATAAATTTGTGATATTTCAAAAATTAAAAAAAAGATCCAAGACAAACTTTGTTTAAAACGACTACTTTAAGTTCAAAACTGATTGATAAATAGCACCTTAATAATATTAGCAAAAAAGTGATAGTAAATTTTAAGAAAAATTTTAATTTGTTGTTTTTTATGTTTAAATGTATTATATGGGACGTTTAAATTACTTATTATTACCTAAAGGGATATATGGAAGGTTGCCGTATACTTGCATTGAATTGAATGTTTTTCGGCTTACATATTGGCTGATACATATCAAATACATATACTTATTTTCGCAAGATTTTTTTATAAACAAAACTAGATTCCGGGATATTGGGAATATGGGAATTGCTTGGAATTGAATAAAAATCAGCACACTTATTTTGAATGACATTTTTATTATATACAACTATCATTTATCAGCTTGCCCTGTCCTAACTCGGAAATATAAAAAATTTTACATACACATTGAGTTTCTTCCAAACACATTTTAATCGAAAAGGCATCTAATCATTTTAAGGAGCAAACAAAAATGTCAATAACCTCAAAAACCATGCTAATATAAACTTTTAAATTTTGTGAATTTAAAAGTACTTAATATGATTTCTTTCAAATAAATAAACCTAAACCAGCATAAAATGCATGTTTTACAAAATAATCGAGGATTTTTTGTTGTTAAGTTCTTATACATGAAAGCAATTGTTGAGTGTATTTTGATATTTTTTGGTGGTGTAATAAATATTTTTAAATGTGATAAATACAATGATATCTACAAATTGATAAAGCTTTAATTAAATACAAGCAAGCACTGTAATATTAATACTTTTAATTTACTTGAAACTTAAAACCGATATAATATTTGGGCCGTTAAAGATAAATGAATAACGTGAATGCATAAAGCATACTTTGGGGCCTATTCGGCCAGATCCCCTGGGCAGCGACAGGCGAGGCTGTTTATATCTCCCTCTGGGGAGAGGTCGCGGAAACTCTTGTCTATGACAAGGGGCGAACTAAGGACCGTGACGGGTTACCTCACGGGACACTGTGGCCTTAGGTATCAATTGTACAAGATGGGACGATCCTCTACGGATACGTGCAGGTTTTGTGAATTGGAACCCGAGACCTCAGAGCATGTTCTCTGCAAATGTCCGAGGCTCTCCGACAGGAGTGTGCGTTATTTTGGTGGTCGAATAGTGACGCCATCGGACGTTTGGAACTGTTTACCTGGTAGGATAGTTGGCTTCGTAGGGAGCCTGAACTTATAGGTTGTATTCGCTGGCAGCACAAAATACCAACTTCTGGTCGCGGTGCATAGTGCCACTCTAATCTAATCTAATACTTAAGCATCAGATAGCCTATACCTAAAAGGTTATTCATATCATACAAAAACTAATTAAAATATTTTACCTTAAAGTGTTGAACATTTTTGAAATTCCTCAAATCTATTTGT
Organism: Delia radicum; assembly: GCA_021234595.1. Lineage (NCBI taxonomy): Eukaryota > Metazoa > Arthropoda > Insecta > Diptera > Anthomyiidae > Delia > Delia radicum. The sequence goes on from CM037852.1 coordinate 141,066,186, forward strand.
TACTTGTTAATTTAAAATTTGTAAACTAAATATGTAAAGTTTGTTAACATACAAGTGTATGTAGTTTTTGTATGCTTTAGATATAAAATCCTTTTACTACAAACAAATTAAAATTTGTTAAAATTTCTCTACAGAGAAATTTTCTTTGTCAATGTTATATTTAGCAATAAAAACATTTTAAAATTTGGCTTAAGCCCATTTAATTTAAGTCACTAGAATTCGTTTTCATTATGAAAGTTTAAAGTTGTTCTAGAGTAAATTTGATTTATGGAATAAAAAAAAAAAAAACATTTTATATAAAATTAGAAATCTACTGAAAGGCAGAACTATAACTAAATTATATAACTTAAAAGCTTTTCTTCAACAGCAGCAAATCTATTTAAGTGTAGTTACTAATATTATTTTTCTTTGTATTTTAGGCAAAATAAATATATTTTTTTTCTTTTCAAGATAAAGATATGTTTTCCTTTTCTTATAGTGTTTCAACTTACTTTGGTCTTTAACAGGAAATATACGCTGTTTGTTTACCCTAGTAACAAAATACGTTTTTTGAGTGCGTTTAAGTTCGAAGGTCATTTTTGTATTTTTTTTTTTCATCGTTGATAACACACATGAAATATAACAAATTTGACAACCGTTTCCAAGTTGCTTTTGTTTTCTAAGCTTTTAAAATTTTGAAACAATAACACTGCTTAACAATTTTCCACTTTTTGCCGAACCTGTCTTTGAAATACATATTTTCAATAGACTTCGGTACGCTGAATCCTACAAAAATAGTTTTTTTATATTTAAAGTTTTTTAAATACCCGAGTAAAAAAGGTTCTATTGCAAATTATGTAATTTTACATAGACAAATATAATTATATATTGCCATGTGTGGCACTATATTTGTGTGTATATAATTATGTATAATTTTCAGATTTTTAAAATTGCAAATATGACATCATATATAAAGGAATATGAATAAGTATGTTCCCATACATATTTATATGTACCATATGTAGTTAGATATGCTCGGAAGTTTTTAGCACATGGTTTTATAGAAAATTCTATAAAATTTTATGTTAAAAAATTTTTTTTAATTTCATTTATATATAATTCAATATAGCTCCATGTAAAAAAAATAAATTAAGTTCATTTTAATTAAGTATAGTTCCATATAAAAAAAATTATATTTCTGTATGATTATAAGGACTTTTGGAACTTTACGGAGTTATGGTATTACTACATATATCAAGTTTATACGGAAACAAATGTCGTAACGTATTTGTATTAATTTTTTCTTTTTTTTTGAAGAGAGGCAACACTCTGGAAAGTTTTCCAATTTATTAGTGCTGCTTTCTTCGGAAAGGGGATAGTGGAGAGATGAAAGGTGGGGAAAGATGAAGAGCTTCAAACATGGCAACACTGTAATTGCGCGAGACGATAAGTCTTAGAACAGTTGTTGCTCGCCACCTGATGGAGAGTTGGCGAACTTATTGAAGCTTTTTGGTTCGTAGCCCTGATTCATTATTTTACTTAGGTGCGCACACTGTGGTAAATCACAAATCTAGCTGGACAAAATTAAAAAAAAAAATGTCTGGCAATATTCCTTTTGGTCGTTTAATCACCTTCTCAATACAATAGGTAACTGTAATTCATGTTTTGTTTTTTTTTTTTGTTTTTAGCTCTGATTAGGAAAAAAAAGCTTTAAAGTAAGTTGTTGTCAACAAGTGCATTCAGATTTCAAAGTGAAGCGTATTTTTTGTTTATGATTAAAAAGGCTACGGTGATTTTATTGTCATAATTTTTTTATTATTATTAAACTCTATTTCAAGGAAATATATTACAATTTTTATTTAATTAATTCCATTGTAAGTATTGAAAAAAAAAAATTTCTGTGAGAAGTTCAGAAAGTGCAAAAAATAAAATATTTCCTTTTTTCAAGTAGAGTAAAAGCTGTTTATTCTGGATAATTCCAGTGTAAAACTATATTTGGTTTAATCTTTTAAGTGTTCACTTTAAGGTAAATCAAAAACATATTACGCTTTTTTGCGACCGCCATACATTTTTTTTTCACTTTTCCAGTATGACCTCCACTCTTTCGTGGAAGGAAATTTTTGAAGAATGGGTAAAAACTCCCAAAATACAGCGCAAAGACGTCTTATTGACATTAATAATGGATAGATATTGTCTTCGAGATATACCAGAAGACGCGAAGAAACATCTTAAGGCAAATATAAATATTATTTGTTTTAAGCTAGCCGAAAAATGGATAAAAAGTGGAAGACATCGTGACCGTTTCTTAACATCAAATTCAGTTTGGCTTAATGAACCGTATGTATTGCCTGAAAGAGTACAACAGAAAAGTTGTGAAAAAGCTGGAAGAAAACCGAAAAACTTTGATGACTGTAGTGAAAAATCGAAAAAAAGAAAGATACAAAATCTTTTAGATTCAACTGGCCATCAAGAAATTATTAAAGCTAGCGAGCAAGTGTTTCGCAAAATGGGAAAGCGAGATTCAGCCAGACTTGTGAAAGATCTGTCGCAAGCTTCATCCAGTAAAGGTACGGAAGTGAAAAAAGTTTTGAAGAGATTTTCTCCCGATGAAGCCTTATCTTTAATGGTTGATGCTAATTTGTCGAAACATCAATACGATGTTATTCGGCTAAAAGTCAACGCAAAAATCTTTTTCCCTCCTACACTAATGTTCAAAAAGCTAAGAAAAAATGTTATCCAGCTGAAACAGAAATCACTGAGATGCATGCAAAAAGTTCACTCCAGTCATTAGTGAATCATACTATTGAAAGGCTTTGTTTAGCCCAAAAAGAGGTTTTAACTCGGTATTAATGAACTGAAAACTGATGAAAATCGTCTTAATGTTTTGATTAAATGGGGATGCGATGGGGCTCAGCAAAAGAAGTATAAACAGAAGTTTTCCTCGGAGGAGGGCCATACAGATGAAAGTTTATTTAGTATTTTAATGGTTCCTATTCAAATGAATTTCAGTTCTACACAAAGAAAAAAAATTGTATGGCAAAATCCTGCTCCTTCATCAACAAGATACTGCCGTCCTATCAAGTTTGTTTTTGCCAAAGAGTCCACTGAGTTAATTTCTCAAGAAGTTAATTTAGTACAGCAAGAAATTAGAGATTTGTCTCCAACTCTTATCACAAATGGCGAACAAAGTTTTCTTGTTGAGTCTACCTTTATGCTTACTATGATAGACGGTAAAATTTGTACTGCACTATCATCTGTAACTTCTTCTTCTCAAACGTGTTTCATATGTGGAGCGAAACCGAGTGAACTAAATAAACCTTCTGTGATTTTAAACTAAATTGTCGATGAACGATCTTTAACCTTTGGAATGTCCCCGCTTCATTCATGGATCCGTTTTATGGAGTGTGTATTACACATAGCATATAAGCTTCCTATAATGACCTGGAAAGCTCGAGGACCGGAAAATAAAGCAAAAGTGGCTGAAAAAAAAAAACATATATTCAACAGAGATTTCGAAATGAGATGGGGTTGCTTGTAGACATGCCAACACAACAAGGAGGTAATACAAATGACGGTAACACTGCTAGACGGTTCTTTAGAGCAGCAGAAATGAGTTCAGAAATCACTGGTGTCAATAAAGAATTAATTGAACGCTTTCATATTATTTTGGAAACTTTAGGTAGTGAAGAAGATGCTTTTGAAAGTTTTATTGTTGTCACACGAAATTTATACTTAAACGTATACCCATGGTACATTATGCCAGTAAGCGTGCATAAAATCCTTTTTCATGGAAAACACATAGTAAGGTCTTGCATTCTTCCTATAGGACAGCTGTCAGAAGAAGCCCAAGAAGCAAGAAATAAGGACACGAGGAAATTTAGAGAAATGTTTACGAGAAAAACATCGAGAATAGACACAAATACCGACTCTTAATTTCTTCAGATCCTTTTATCGCAAGTTTGCGTCACACTCCCTGTCGAGTTCGAGGTTTGATAACAAAAGAAGTTCTCTCATTATTATCTGTTGATGCTTTTGAGGAGGAAGAATCTTTTAACGATGCATATGAAAGTGAATAAATTAAAATCTCTACTTGTCTTTCTGTGTTATTATCTGTATTATTAATGTAATAAAGCAAAACCAAGTAAAGAAAAAAATTATTATCAAATATTTATTAAAAACATTAAAATTATTTTAATATTATAAATGAGTATCTCTGACTCCTTACGTAAAATCTCACTTATCAATTTTATTAATCATGAATCTTAGTTATATTCAACCTAAAAACCAGTATATATAACTACAAATAATCTCAGAGGATGTATTTAAGAAACAAATTTTTATCTAAAAATATATTTTTTCTTGACAGTGAGAACTTTTTATTTTTTGCCTCAATTTATTAAAAAAAAATATTCTTTAAAAAAACAAAGTGGATTTTTTATAATCATTTATATATTTGAACTGATTTTTTATATAATTCATAAGTGAAAAGTGAACCCAACGCGATTTATTAATTTTGTCCAGTTAGATTTGCGATCTACCACACTGTGGTGCGGTTAAGAGCTATGGGCGCACCGCAGGTGGGCGCTGCGTTACATATGAATGATAAAAAACTCATACATACTATTTTTCTAAATTTATGCAGTCGTCACCGGGAATCGAATTCTGGACCATATATGTAACAGTCCAACGGTAACATGACATAACCCCCCACGGACATAATCCCCATTTTGATTTTGTCCTAAAAATGTTCTATCATAATCCCTAAAATTAAAGTGGGTATTATATCCGAGGTAGTTGGGGACATAGCACCCTCAAAAAAAGTGGGCATTATACCTATCGGTTTGATGTCTCAGTATTACATAGGACATTATCCCCAGTAATTGGGACTACGACCAATGTAGATTGTAGACATATTCCCCATTATTGCAATTATGACCATGTAATAAAACGAACCTAATACATAATAATCCCCCGAATTACTTGATAATGTAATGTTAGGGATTCTCTCCAATAACATAGTAGGACATAATGTCCAATATTCGTTTTTATTTAACAATTATTGACAAAAGTTTATGTTTTTTCTCAGTTATTGTATAGAAACGGTTAATTTTACCGCTTATCCTATGTAGTTTTTAATTAAAAATCTAAATTGAAAACTTCTTTCGGGACGTTTGGTGAGCTATTTGTGAAAAGTGAATATGCCGAATGAAATTGAGTATAAAAACATTGCAGGTGACCGAAAAAACAGTGTGCTTATTTATATACGTTCCATCGCAAAAACAAATGTATGCATTTACAATCAAAACGCTAAATAAAAATTTATAAATGTTACGAGAAAAATTGCAAAGCTAGAATCGACATCATAGAAGCAACGCGAACTTGAACGCAAAATATTAGAAGTACTGTTCATTCTGATCATGCGGATCAATATGATAGCATGATTAAATTTCAATTAAAAATTATATTAAAAAAGCGGTTGCAACGCCAGGCTTGGAAACTAATTAAGTACGTAGCGTATTTAATTCCGAATGCAGCAAAACAAAAAAAAAAAAAGAATCAGCAAAGTTCAGTTGTATATAAAAAAATGAGTCGTCATTTTCTAAGGATAAAATCGGAAAATATGCCAAATCCCATTTTCAATTTATAACGATATTGAAAAACGGACAATTTTTGAAGGAATTTGGCAATTGCGAAAGTGACGTGAAACAGTGATTTTATACAAAAACTGTATTAGAAGATAATATTAAATACATTCTATTTTTTTTTTGTCACCAATTGCAAATTTAATCGAAAATTCGCATACAAATGAAAAACACTATTTTATGGATGCAACAATCTCAATAGTCCCTTCATTTGGTTATAAGGAGCTTTCAGTAACATATTATGGACATTGTAATCACGTAATACAACATTTTTTTATTTGAGTGACACGTATTCATATACGAGGGCGGATCAATAAGTCCGTGATTTTTTGAATAAAACACAGTTTTTTTGCAAAAAAAAAATTATTTTTCATCATAATCTACTTTTAGCTCAATACACTTAGTCCAACGTTTCTCCAATTTTTGTATCTCTTCCAAAAAAAGGATTTTTCTATTTCCATGAAATAGGCATTTGTATGATAAATAATTTCATCGCTGGAGCTAAATCTCTTTCCACCGAGCCATTTCTTTAGTTTTGGAAATACGAAAAAGTGGCTAAATCCGGATAATATGGCGGAAAAGTGGTTTACCAATTCGTAGCCCAATTCATGGAATTTTGCCTATGAGACTGCACACTTGTGCACTATGGTGATAACTTTGTGCATTTTTTGCAAATATCAATTCTCCCCAGACAAAATCGTGTAGGGCATGGACAAATATTAAGAACTGCGTTAAAGTTTTGAATCAACCAAAGTTAAAAAAAAAACTTTTTTTGATGCCTCAACGTCTGACCATCACATCTATATAATTAAGGCATGCTGATATCAATAGTAAAGTCCGTTTTCGAGTCAATGGAATAGTTTTCTTCCAAATTTGCTTACTTACATATGCATAAAACATATTTTAAAAAAATTGTTATTAAAAAAATTAAAAAAAAATATATATTAAAGGCATTTTAGAAATCGCTGTCGGTGCGCAAGGTTTTTTTACCAAATTGAACTGAAATAGTTTTTTTTTATCATTAATACAATATTTGCCATTAGAAAACCCCTGGGGAGAATGTTGTCCAAAAAAAGTTATCACCCTATTGTGCACCCGTGCATTATCTTGATGAAAAAGAACTTTTTCTTGGCCATATTATGCCAACTTATTGAATCGATCTTTAAATCGCTTCAATAAGTTGGCATAATGTTCGCCGTTTATTGTTTTTTCCCTTTTGAAGGTAATTGATGTGGATTTTCCCGAGTGCATTCCAAAAAACTGTTGCTATTGGCCGACAAACTCACATTGGCCTTCTTCGGAGCCGGTTTCAAACGGAGAAACCCATTGTTTAGACTGCTGATTGGTCGCCGGAGTATTGTAATGGATTCATGTTTACATCCACAGTTACAAAACGCCGCAAAACCTCATTCGAATTGCGGTTAAACAACTCCAAACAATCCTTTGGAGTTGTCACACGATTACGCTTATGTTCAATTGAGAGCAAACGCGCACCCATCTTGCAGACAGCATTCTCAAACCCAACTGATCATTTAAAATTGAAACCACAATGCCATATGAAATGCCTATGGCATCAACAATCTCACGCACTTTTACTCTTCAATCGGCCAACACCATATCGTGGATTTTTTTTTTATATATATTGACCTCAATTGGCCGTACTTTTTACTTGAAATCAATGGAGAAGAGTCCAAATAGTATTTATCAAGCCTTTCTTTGGTTTGATTGACGGTTTTTTTTCGCAAAAAAAAATGTTTAATGAGCACTAGAAATTCACTTTTTTCAATTTTTAAAATAAATCCACAAGGTTTTATGTTTTGAACATCTGTTAAACGCAAAGTAAATGACGGAACTTGCTTAAAATTTTACAGGAGTCTATTAAGTGGTGGAGCAGTGTTGCATTTCATATAACAATTGTAGTTCGAAAAGTCACAGACTTATTGATAAGCCCTCGTATTTTTAAAGCAAAAATTTTGTCCGAAAAAATCGCGCGATTTTTTTAGGTGGCACATTATTGTATATCTTTTAAGCAAACATTTGTTTTGGTTTGGTTTTTCTTTTCACGAAAAACATTTTTTGAAAAAGCAAATTTCGAAATAGAGCAGCAGGCACAAATTTTAAGAAAAAATTTTATTTAAGAGACATATTATCATATGGCTTTAAAGAAACAAATTCTTCAAGTCTTTTTGGAAACAAATTTAATTTAATCGACAAAGAAAATTGTTCGTGCAATTTAAAACAAAAGTATAACAAATTTTTGCTTTACATATGTATGAATGAAAAATTAATATATATTGAAAATATGTTTTTGTATATAATTAGTGAACTTGTCTTATGCTAAAACTTTTTTTTCGTTATTTTTTTGTTTTGCATTTAATATATTGTTAATATTTTGTTTTGTTTTGAGAGACGTTGTTGCTTTTTTTATAAAATTATATTTGTTCTAAAATATGCTTACAGATGGTATATTTATTTTGTGTTGTTTATTTTTTATACTAAAGTAAATATTTATGATCGAATTAAAAAAAGGGCAATATGTCCTGTATCAGTTTGGTTACTATGCCCATGAAAAATGGGGGTTTTAACCTCTCTGTAGGTCATAATCTTCAAGAAAAAAACGGTCATAACCCCCATGGGGATTATTGACACTAATACGTTTAGAAATAGTCCCCACATTTTATTATGGGGATTATGTCCAAAAAATTTTGGACATAGTATCCATAATAGCAATGGGGATTATTACGCTAAACATAACACTACAACACCCACAAATTAAAACGAAATAAGGACGATAAATCTATATTATTGATATTTCGTTTAATTATTTAATCATATATTTTAAGTATTACTTTTTAATAATCAGTCGAGTCCCTTTACTTTAGGGTATAATTAGTTATAAAACAGTTCAAATTAAAATTTTTTGATTAGAAATTTATTTGGTTTAATGCTCTTATTCTTCTTTTTATAGAATATATAATAATGCTGTTTTTACGTGTTTTTATTCCATAAAAATATAAAATTTAGTGTGTGATATAAAAATGAAGTCCTAATGAATATAAAGCAATAGAGCAAATTCATTCAATAACACCGTGAAATTTATCGATGTTTTCCGATTTTGATAAAATTGTGTGAGTGTGTGTGGTAGTGAACGCAAGTATTAAACAAATTTAAATTTTATTTTTTTTTTTTTGAAAACTCTGGCAACCCTAAAGCTTCAAATTGTGGGGTAGATACTTCACTTAAAAGGTCATCACTTTTGATGTGTAAAAAATATCGACAAATTTTTTTTTGCATAAGAACGGCTAGGTTTTGGGGTATAAAAAAAATAAATAAAAAAAATTTTACACATTTTTTAAAAATAACAATTTTTAAAAAAAAAAAACTTTAAAATCAATTTTTGGAAAAAAATCCTTTTTTTAAATTTTTATCGAAATAGCTACACATGTGTTCTAAATACCCTGCTAATTTCAGGGTCCTAGTAAAGGATATCAGAAAAAATGTAGAAGTATGTACACCAAAAAAGATGTTATTATTTTTTCAATACTAATAGCAATAATAGTTTTTCAAGAGCAACAATTAAAAAAAAAGAACACATTTTTCTGGTGTACATACTTCTACATTATCACTACCAAAATTTTATCAAACAAAATTTTATCAAAATCGGAAAATATCGATTAATTTCACAGTGATATTAAATGGGATTGCTCAATACATATCCATATAAAACATATTACTGTATATGAAAAATTGTATATAAAACTATACAATAATTTCTTACTGCATCAAATTAGATATGAGTGTATCGGGTCAAAATGCGGATAAATTAAAAAAAAAAAATTTAAGTAAATATATCATATCCGATGTAATTTAATCCACCATTTATGGCATCATAATATATCTCCCGATATCATTATACATAACCTAATATTATTTTTTTTACTCGTTTGTCGCGGTTTTTATTTGAAAAATTTTTCAAAATAAGTCTGAAAATTTCATGAATTCTACATAAAATTATCTTTCATTTGAGGATTGTTTCAAGATATCTTGACGGTATTGCAAGGAAGTTGAAAATTTGACATACCCGATCAAAAAAAAAAAAATTAATATTATTTAACAAAGAAATGCATCAAATTAGATATAGCCTTAAATCTAATTGAAATATAATTTGATCCAAAAAATCGTGGATCGTGTTCTACTTAAATGGATTATATTACATTAAGTTTGATATAATTTAGTACGTTCAGTCAAGAGAAAGCAGTTTTTTTTAATTGACTCCGGGGGCTAGATATTATGGCCCGATTATTAAATTGTATATGCTTAAAAATCAATAATATGAATGTGAAACTAAAACATTTTTAGTTTCATATTTTGAATTGTTCGGTTCATTTGAAATAATTTCAATAGATATTTTCAATTAGAATTTTCGAGGTAATACAAAAACAGTTGCTTTTCCACAACTTAAAATTTATATTTTTACATGTGGCAATGCATTGTTTTGTTTATTCGCATATATTAATTTAATCCTATCAATCCAATTATATATTGCCCGTTTAATAACATACGGTATAACAGTTTTACGAAAAATTACAGTGGCAAGTAAAATTGTATTTTACTATACATGATGTTATACTTAAATATATTAAATTTTACGAAACTTGATCACATTATATAAGATTGTATAATATTATTTTTACTCGGGTATTCAATTTTTTCTCTACAAATGTTATGTTTGCTAAATATTTTTTTAAATTTTATCGTTATGGGTAAACCTAACATTCCACTGAACTCAATTTTGCATTAAAATTGTAAATACATTGAAAATTATTCCAAATTTTTAGAAAATAAGATTATTTTAAATCAAATAAATGGGGTATAGGCACCCAGCAAAAAATTTCCAAAAAGGTAAGCGCGTTTGTAATCAAGCATTTTGGGCAGAACGCATTCCTTACTAGATTACCTACTCGATTCTTTTAACAGGGCGTGAGACTAAAATAATTGATTCTTTAGAATTGATTATTTTTTTTACCGAAGAACCATTTACTTTATATTTTTAAGAACTACATACATTTTTTAAAAAAGAAATAGTTCCATTGTAAAACTACGAAGTACTTACACAAAAAAAAAAAAATAAATAGTTCCCTAGAAAAAATATGAACTACTTACATTTAAAAAAACGGAAGAAGTTCCATAAGTAAATTCAACTTTTACTCACACGTGATTCTCCTAGGTCACTCAACTATAACGATCAAAACTCATACGGAAATAAAATCCTAAAAAGTGAAACATCGAATTGTTATGATAACATGGGTTTGTCATAATTTTGGAGCTATAAACCACGAAAATATAAATTTTTCAAAAAAAAAGAACAATTCAAAATTGAAAACAAATATATGACTCACGCACAATCACCCTCGAAAATTTTTTTTACACTCACTCACGGTAACGTCAGTAATTTCAACTTCCAATCACAATTTTCTGCTCACGTGCGCTTCCCTAATTTATACCCAACCACTGTTTAACAAAATTTAGGCAACATGCTATTTCTGTTTTTAGTATTATTTTACTGCAAATAAAAATTTGTTTGAAAAAATATATGAGATAAATTCTTTAAAATTGTATAACTTCTTTTTTTCAAAATTAGGAACTACTTCCAATAACGTCCTTGTATTAAGCAAAAGTATATGATTACTTCTTGAGTACAAAAAGTTATACATATAAGTTAATAACATTGTTAGTTTCTTTTAAGTAAATAATTACTTTGTTATTGAGTTCATGCTTTCTGGTTTAAATTTAAAGAATTGATTACAATACTACTTGCTTTTTTGACTCTATCGTTGGAATGAGTTTGGTATTGCAGTTACTAATTTTGGCAATGAGATATGTAAGCAAGTGTGGGCATCACCTTCTTTTTGGAATGTGTAATTTTTTCCTGGGCAGTGTTAATATAAATACCTTGATATCTCAAAAACAACAATTGAGAAAAAATGCTTCCTCCAAATTTAAACTAAGCGTACCCAAATCTATTAAAAAATAGTTTTTGATAATGGTGGAGCACAAAATAAGAAACATTTCGGCAAAACTGCTCTTTATGGTAACTAAAAAAAACAAAAAAAATGATGACCGCCTCTGGAATTAAAATGAAAATTTATTTCTATCTTCGGTTTTTGGGGCCGTTGCCCCTGGAGCCGTAGAAACATATAAGTGTGGGTACTTAAATAAAAGGAAATTTCCGCAAGATTTCAGAAGTGATAATATTTTTATGATCCAGGGTACGTAGCGCCCTCTAGAGCAATTTTAAGTATAATTTAAGTACAAAAATGGGCAGTTAGTTTCTTTGTGTTTTTTTTTTTTGGTTATTTTTGAAAAATTTATTGTTAAAATGTGCGCCCGGTAGGCTAGTTGGTAGCGTGGTGGTCTATCAGTGCGGGGTCGTGGGTTCGATTCCCACCAGAGGCTACAACGCGCCGAAAGCCATAGTAGCTAGTGCTCGGTTAGGGTAATATTATATAATTTGTAATTATATGATTATTAATTAATAAAAAAAAAAAAAAACTATTGTTAAAATATTGAATTTTACATGAAAATATTAATTTTTAGTTGCTATTGTTGGCATTACCCAGAGATAACCGTATGAAGGTGATAGTAAAACATTTATTGGCTTAATAATTTTCTCCTCCAGTCCGTCCAAAGACCGGCTTCGAAGAGGAAAGTGTTTCAGCATGACATTCCTTCGGCCGGGTTTAGGGCTTTTCTCCTATGTGATAGTGGCTTCGCTAAGTAAAGTTTTTCTGCGTGATTTTTCTAAATCGAAGACCATTGAAATAACTTATATTAAAAGAATTTTTGTAAATATTCAAAAGTGAAAAAATTTAAAATGAAAGTGGTTGAACAAAAAAGTTAAAAAAAAAATATGTATGACATGATTGGACGGTATCCTAAAATCAAAGTGGTATGTCAGTTCCTTAATGAATAAATATCGCATAGCAAAATATATTCTATATTCAAACGGTTTTAAAATGGAGCGTCATCAACTGGGATGAAAAACCGGTCGTCAAATCGTAAGTTGGCCAGAAAATTTAGCTTTTCCAAAAAAATAATAAGTAAATACTTACTCCAAATGAACGTGAAACACTACCAGAGGAAGACTGTACCCAAATATAAAAAAAAATAGCAATTGGCATAAATACCAACAAAATGCAGACAACTGAGAAAAAACTTATGAAAAAAAATGTTCAAATAATTTTGAATGATGAAAAATTCTTTCTTTAGCTTGGAACAACGGAAGTATTAATTCTGTATTAAGTAAAACTGGAAAACAAGTAAGTAAAACATAGAACAAGATGGGTAAATGGTGTAGAAGAATATCAACTGACTGGGAACACTCAGAGAAAAATATATGCTAATGAAAGAAAAAAGTGAACGAGGTTAGGGCCCACTCTGTGGGGCCCCCGATGTAACAGCAAAATATAATGATTATGATTAACCAAAGATTTTGAATTCCTCTAATTAGGCCTGTATAGCCCAAAGTGCCGAACCGGATTTGGCCGAGAAAACACTAATATGGGCGCAGTGCTATAAACCCATGGGCAGTAAGGCCATATGGTCTTATTTCACCGTTTTTAGAGAAAAAAGAGCATAAGGTGTTTTTTCTCATTTCATTTGGAAATAAAGCCATTGGCTTTATTACTCAATTAAAAAAATTTGGTTGAACAAAATTGTAGTATATTTCATTACAAAAAAATAATATTTACAACAAATTTAACAAAAAAAATTTACAAATGTTCCTGCTTAGCCGGCCTTCGGCCGGGCTTAGGGGTTTTTTTCCTCCAGTATGTCCCACTGTCGGCTTCGCTGAGGAAAGTTTTTCTGTGTAATAGTAATCAATAAATAATAAGTGGCTTTGCCGAGCAAATTTTTTCTGCGTAACCGGCCTTCGGCCGGGCTTACGGGTTTTCTCCTCCAGTATGTCCCACTCTCGGCTTCGCTGAGGAAAGCTTTTCTGTGTAAAAGTAATCTATAAATAATAAGTAGCTTTCTCCTAAAGTATGACCCACTCTACGCTTCGCTGAGGAAAGCTTTTCTGTGTAAAAGTAATCTATAAATAATAAGTGGCTTTGCCGTGGTCGGCTACGCAGTAAAACTTTGCTCGGCAAAGCCACTTATTATTTATAGATTACATTTACACCGAAAAACTTTCCTCAGCGAAGGCAAGAGTTGGACATACTGGAGGAAAAAACTCCTAAGCCCGGCCGAAGGCCGGCTACGCTGGAAAAACTTTGCTCAGCAAAGCCACTTACTTATTTAGAGATTACTTTACCCTCACCCCACTCGCTCAGGCGATTGAACCATAACTTTTCAACACTTCGCAGTGACAACGCATTATTTTGTCACTAAAAAAAATACACATCACGACTTTATTTCCCATTTGGTTGCAAAACGACCATGGCCTTATTTCCCAATGAGTTGGAAAAGACGCCATATGGCATTATTTCCCATTTTTTGAGAAATAAGACCATATGGCCTTACTGCCCATGGCTTTATCGCACTGCGCCACTAATATGTTATATTTGTCGCTGCGAATCAGCTTTTTTTCTTCCATCTAACAAAAAGGATTATTAAAAAAAATCAAGTTTCGACTTTAATTTTTCTTGAATTTATAAACAGTTTTCTATAAATACAGATTTTGGAATAGAATTGCCTAAAAATAAATGTTTTGTTTCACAAACTAAACAATAACCACAATTAAATCAATTTAACAAAAAACTTTCTTTAATGCATATTCATTTTTACCCAAAAGTTTTTGTCACTTACCGCTTATTTTATTATCTTATTTTTCTTAAAATTTATTTATGAAACACTAGACAATTACATAATTCACCATATTCAACAACACTTAACAACAACATTTCATGTAGCACCAATCGAAAAATATGGCAAAGTTGAGTAAATCTTCCAAAGACACCAACGCCATCGGTTCATTAGTTTAAGAAATAAATGGAAAACAAAATTGACGTTATAGCTATGAAACACCCAGTATTCCGATATATAATGAAGTAATGAAGTATCGGGCCATTCAACTCGTAATTTTCATAATTTTCATAAGAAGTTTTTTCTGTTTTGAGTTAAAACGAAATAAATACAAGCACTCACAAAATGTTATCAATATTGGAAACTATCGCAAAATATTAACTGTAAATAAAATGGAAATAGTTATTTGTTCAACAGTACGTATGATCAATATTAACTATAATTCATTGTTGCTTATACGCAACGTAGTACTTAATAGAAGTTATCATTTTGAAACGAGTATTATCACTAGAATTTTATTTCTGTCATATTCCGCAAATAAAGATAATGTAAACAAAACCATACGGATCAATATTACTTTTTTGGCATATGTCATTGGTAACCCGTCTGTGTAGTCTGTGTGTCTTTAATATTATTGTCTATTTTCACTATATTTTTTAAAGTATAATTGAGTTAAGTATAAATAGAAACCGATGATGAAATTGACATTGAATTTAGAAAATATTTAAAAAGGAATGTATTCATCATTTAACCAGGTTGCATTAAAATGTTAAACAAACTTTTGTGTCACTTAGGAAGGTAATAAAGTATTTAACCCTCCGATGAGTGAGAAGGTCCCTAGGGACCTTTTTGCCTTTTCAAACTGAAATTACTCCTACTTCGGCCACTACAACCCCCCCCCCCCCCCCCCCCCCCCCCCCACCAAAGTTACTCTGTATTCCAAGAGTATTTTGTTGCGCATCTTTTGAAAAAAAATCTAGCCGATCGGATCATTACTTTAGGCGTTATTGTGGTTTTAGTGAGAATAGTACGCGGACGTGTGAATAGGTCCGTATAGACCTTGTACTGAATTTCACTAATAAATGCATGTTTTTGGGCATCATTATAATTTTTTTATTGTTTCAACACATAATTTACTTGTTCTGAACACAAAGACCTAAACTCAAAGACATTAGGGAGGATAATAAAAACAAAAAATTAAAAAAAATTGAAAAAATTATTTTTGTATGTAGAATTAGTTATAAACAATAAAAACAAAAAAAAAATCAAAAAAAAATTGTTTATATGAAAAAAACATGATTTACAAAAAATTGTTTGAGTGTTATTTCTGTCATCGCTATTGGTAACTTAAATTAAGAACAGACTAAGATTAGTCGATTGCTCTCTAATACTCTCAGCCTATGTTAAATAATCTTGTGGCTGCTGATTATTGGCCAAACATTTTTAGAATTCTATAAGTTTATTGATGTTTAAGTTATAATAAAAATTACTATTAGCAACAGAAAATTAATTGACTTAGCAATTAAAAGATATATGTCTTTAAACTTAAATTTCACATTCGCGGCCACATTTAGATTTTTCTCAGCTACTGAGAGAATTCCATTCTCTCTATTTTCTAACATATAAGTCATTTTATACATAGGATTTCATAAAAATTTCCTCAAACATCGGCCTAGAAAGAAATTTTGCTTAATATGGACTTTACATTTAAAAATTCTTCAGTTCTGTATTAAAAAAAATTTTAAAACTTAACTCTCAATTATGGGATTTTTATGTAATTTTTTTTTTTGTTTTTTGACTGAATAATTTCATTTTAAAAGTTTGTTGCTAGGAATGAGTATTTTTAAAGAAAATCTTATCGTTTAATTTGGTTCTTTACAAATTTTGTTATTGAAAAATGAATGTCGCTGTCCCGGCTTTCATAGGATGTACGCTAACCGTCAAGCATTGATAAAATTTGACTAAATTGAGAACTCTATTTTTGATATTTTAAATAATAAATACTGATCCGTAGTGACTTTTTCCACAACTCACTAACGACATGTTTCAATGTCTGTTCAAACCTCGCACTTGTTCAACAAAATTTTTAAAATTAAATTTTTTGTGACCACTGTCATCTCTACATATTTTAAAAATCTTAGATCGGTCTGTATACTCTTTAGCAGCAAAAAAAAAACCGATCTAAAATTTTTATAGTGCGTACAGATGAAAACTGTATGTATTTTTTTTTTTACAAAATATTGATTTTGAGTTAGAACTCTTTTGTTGAACAAGAGCTAGTATCGATTTAGGAATTCGAAATTTCTGGTTCGACAACATAAATTCACTTATAATAATTTCATTTCGGGTTCGTCAAAACTCAATAGTTGAAATTACATAAAATATATGTGATTAGTTTAATATAATTTTATTAAAAATAAAAAAATATTTTTTTTTTTGTTTTTTTTTTTTTTTAAATCAAATAAAACTGTTACATCGTACTGCGTATTTAAGTGCAGGGGAGCTGCTCTACAACAATAAAAAATAAATAATGAATATTTTTTTGAAATCAATTTAATTTCAATTTACTTGATTACATTTTAAGCTTGTAAATTTCCCCTTTTGTAAATAAAATTTACTTGAAACGCATATTATTTTTCATGTTTTATAATAACACATTTGTCACATTAAGTGACATTTATAAACTAAAGGAAGTATTTACCGCTATATTTCCATTTGGAAAATATGTGTCATGTTCGTGCATATGTACGTACATAACCAATCTCTGAGTAAAGCTTTTACAATATAAGTGATTATTAGGGCGTCACATATTACAAGAAAAATAAAACTGCAGAAAGACCTCATAAATATATAGCCAACATTTAGTATAGTTAACATAATCTTATTAACATTTGCATTAAAAAAAAATATCTACAAATTTTAAACAAAATATAGAATATCTAAAAAAGTTTGTGCGGATGAAAAATAATTCATACAACTATACAGTGTAGAAAAGGTAATGACATACACTTACTTTTCACACTACCAGTAATTACACCAACTTACTATCAGCATTACTTTAACGCAAATAAGAAGGACTTACTAATAACTAGTTAATTTTCCATTAGTTTAACACAAAATATAATGCGTTACCCATAAGACCTTATTTTTATTATTATTGTAAATATTAAGTAATGATCTCAGCATTTTTTGAAAATCAATTTTTTGGGCTCCCCTAGTAAAAACGTACATATATAATTATTAGAGTTCGTTTTCAAATTTTTTTGATTTTGATTTCTGGATATTATCACTTTTTAGAAGGTTTTTGTATCAATAAAAATAATGGCGTATTTTTTTTTTTTAATTCCAACTCCTTCCCGTGCCTATAGGCGACTAAAATCGCGGATTTTGGGTCCCTTTTCCCATACAACAAAAACGGCTTAATATATGCCAAATCTGACTTCAGTATTCGACTCTACGGGAAAATTTAGGCCCATAAGCTTTTTTTTAGTTTTTGGAATGCACCAGAATGCATAATTGAGTGGTCTAAAAAAAATAATTTTGTAAATAAAAAATTAAAATATTTTTTTGTTAATATACAATGAAAAAACACTTACATCTGACAAAAATGGTCCAAAAATTTTAATTTTGTAGTTACCCGTTCAAAAGTTATTAAAGTTTAAAAATTTAATTTTTTAGTGAATACAAAATAATTTATTGGTTTTGTAATTTCTATTTAACAACAATTCTAATTAATTATATTCCTGTAAACAGCAGATAAAGCTAAACAATTTAAATTATCTTTATTTTTAACTAAACACGAGTTGTTGAGGTGCGAAATTATACCAACAAGTTGTTCGGTGTAAATACTTGTTGATTGTATATTTTTAGCTTGTTCGATTGCATTACGAAAACCTTTCTGGGCTGGCCACTCAACAGCATTATAAAGCATAAAGGATATGTTAATTCCAAAATTAACCAGAGTTTTTAAACTTTGAAGAGTAATAAAATCAAACGTTGACTTACTAAAAGCGGAATCAAAATATGCCAACTTGTTAGCTGCATCAACAACATTATTAACCAATTCTTCTCCCTCTTCTACTTCTATAAAATCTTTTTTATATAGCATTTATTATATTTATAATTATATTTATTATATAACTTTTGAACGGGTTGCTATAAAATAAAAATGTTTGCACAATTTTTCTCAGCTAGGAGTACTTTTTCATTGTATATATAAAGAAAAATTAAATTTTTAAACTTTAATAACTTTTGAACGGGTAACTACAAAATTAAAATTTTTGGACCATTTTTGTCAGATGTAAGTGTTTTTTCATTGTATATTAACAAAAAAAATATTTTACTTTTTTATTTATCAGACCTCGAGCTTAACAATTATTTTTATTTGATATAAAGAAAAGGTCAAAAAAACATTTACATAATTTTATATTTACAAAATTATTTTTTTTGGACCACTCTAATTATGCATTCTGGTGTATTCCAAAAACTAAAAAAAAAGCTTATGGGCCTAAGTTTTCCCGTAGAATCGAATACAGAAGTCAGATTTGGCATATATTTAGCCGTTTTTGTTGTATGGGAAAAGGGACCCAAAATCCGCGATTTGAGTCGCTTATAGGCACGGGAAGGAGTTGAAATAAAAAAAAAAATACGCCATTATTTTTATTGATACAAAAACCTTCTAAAAAGTGATAATATCCAAAAATCTATTTTTGAAAACTAACTCTAATAATTATATCTAATTTAATATAATATTATATAAAAATATATAGCCTTATATAGCATAATATGGCTGCAATATGGATGTATGTATATGGGGAGCATTTGCCACTTTTTATAAAGCGCTGTCTTTACTCAGACAATCATTTTTTTGGAAACATTTTTTTTTTATCTAATATTTTACACATCTTAACTTTAATTTGTCTGTTTACAGCATAAATAACAAGGTATGACATAGAAAAAATTAATAGAGATCTATGCATTTGTTATATACAGTGGTGTTCAAAACATTTGCAACTGAAATCATGGTTAAGGTAATTATAATTTGTTTGATCAAAAAGATTTGTGGTATAAGTTTTTGATTTTTTTTTATTAAATTCAGTTATAGCATATTATTTTACAAATACAAAAAAATTATTCATAACTTCTCAAAAATAAAAAAAGTATTGAGATAGGCGTGGTAGAGAAGATTAAGCATACTTTTCTAAAAATCATAACTACATTGTAAATTTTTTATTGAATTAGACTGCGCAGTTTCTGGTAACACAACCTTCATCAGTAATCCTTTTTTGACAATACTGTAATTATTTGTTATGGTTTTTATTGTTTGATTGCATCTATATGAAATGTTTATTTATTAAATGCAATACTGACCGTGGCTTGAACCTCTTTCTTTGCCACATGCACTTCGCACTACACTTTAGACAGAGGCTCTAACCAATTGATCTAAAGTAAGGTCGATTTTTGCTGTGGCTTAAAACCAGTTTCAATTACACAGGGTCGATTTTACATTTAATTGTAATTGCAGAAGATAGCTAAGACAAACACCACAACAATTCACAATTGTTAGAAAATCATATGTAATCTAATTTCCACTATTTCCCACATTTTGTGAGTTGGCGCAACTATGATATATTTTTTGTACATACGGTAGTTTGGCTATTCACTTAGTTAGGGAAGAGTTGCCAGGGAGCAAATTTTTGATATATTTTATTGGGGATTTTTGAATTTTATTCATCGTCTTCTTAGACAGTGTGCAATTAATACTATAATTAATATGCACATATTTTTCAATTGTTTGAGATAGGCGTGGTAGAGAAGATTAAGCATACTTTTCTAAAAATCATAACCACATTGTAAATTTTTAACAAAACAAGTCGATAGTGCAGTGTTCAAAACATTTGCAACTCTTAAAGTAATAAACAGGAAATAAATAAAATTAAAGTAGTAAAATAATAAAAAATTTAATCTGTAAAATACATCATTGTTTTGATAGTTATTTCTACTAATATCGCAGTTATAGTTGAAGATATTAACAATTTTTAGTAAGAAGAGTGTAGAATTAAACACAATTTTTAAATTATTATTTTTATTTGTAATTTTTCTATTTAAAATCTCAGTAGAAAGCAAGTAATGCAAAAATGTTAATTTCAATAAGAAACTTCGCACTATCATTTAAAATTTTTTATTAAATCTTCAATTGATTTATAACTTCTTTAATTACAAAAGAGAATTTACAATATCAATTTCAAATTGTATGCATTTCAAATAGAAAAGTTTAATTTATTTTAATTTTCATGATTTCAATTGATATTAAATATAACAAACTCGTTTGCAGTTTGTATATTTATATTTAAAATGATATATAGAGATGCAATACATATTATAATCAAATAGAAATAATGTTATAAAGGGGTTTTCAATAAGGACTTGAAATTCTTTTTAAAAAAAAAACGCAAACCATTTGAGATATTTCCAAAACTTTATAATCGACTTGAAATACAATCAAAACATTTATGAATGGAACTCGACTTCCTTCATATGGCCACCGCGGGCACGTCGGCAGCGGTCGATTCGTTGGACCCAATTTTCGAGGACACATTTCGGCCGTAACGAGCGCTATTTCGCGTTCAATGTTGGCTCTGAGTTCTTCCAACGTCGTCGGTTTGTTGGCATAGACGAATGATTTGACGTAGCCCTAAAGAAAAAAGTCTAGAGGCATTAAATCGCACGAACGAGGCGGCCAATTGACTGGTCCATTTCTTGAGATAACACGCTCACCAAACTTACTCTTCAATAAATCGATTGTAACGTGTGCTGTGTGGCTTGTGGCACCGTCCTGTTGAAACCACATGTCGTTCAAGTAAATGTTTTCCAATTCGTGCCAAAAATAATTGGTAATCATGGTGCGATAACGATTGTCATTCACAGTAACGTGACTATCGTTATTGTCGACGAAAAAATATGGCCCAATGAGGCATGCAAACCGTACCAAACAGTTATTTTTTGCGGATGAAGTGGTGATTCATGAAGCACATGTGGATTTTCATCAAACCAATAACGCATATTTTGCTCATTGACAAACCCATTGAGCCAAAAATGAGCTTCGTCACTGAGGATGATTTTGCGATGAAATTCATCATCTTGCATCTTCTCCAGAGCCCAATCGGAGAACGTACGTCGCGTCAAATGGTCCATCGGCTTCAATTCTTGAGTCAGCTTGATCTTGTATGGGTGTAAACCAAGATCATTACGCAAAATTCGCCAAAAAGTGGTCTTGGCGATGCCCAGTTCTTGAGGACTTCCGCGGAATCGACTGATTTGGATCGTTTGCTACGTACGCCTGAACGGCAGCGATACTTTCGGCACTTCGACCAACCCGTTGTCTCACTGGCACTGCAGCATCACAAAATTCGAACACAACTGTATCAAATCTCAGCAAATTCTGTTTAAAATATGCCATTTTTCGGACTGAATTTTATATAATTAATTACGAGTTCATATTTAATAAGATAAAACAATATAAAGCTCCATAAAGGTTTTTCCCAATCGGGTAATTATTTTTTAAATTCTAGTTAGTACATACATATATAACTATTTCTCTTTAATTTTAGTAAGCTGGAAAATAATGACATTTGTGCAAGCAAGTCAGTTTTATTTTTATCTATCCAGTATAACATGTCGATATATCTCAGAATGTAGAGCGCTTTACTGACAACGCTTGACCTGGTTCGAATCTCGTGTGGGAACATTTTATTTCTATTTATTATATTTAGCTTTTTTGAAAATTAATTTTTAGACTCACTATTATTGTCCATACTGGTAAATATTTAGGTAACCACATATTTTTTGATTTTTCGTTAGGTGTTTAGTAATTAATAATTTCGTAAGGTCCCATATAAAAGTAATGAGATTCGTAATGACAAGTACATGTCATTACCAAATATGTAGTTATATAACCTCTATGACGGACCTTACAAAAAGTGTTAAAAGTTTAGGTCGCACCCCCTAGAAATATGTGAATAGCAAGACAAACTGGGAAATACAAAGTTTTGGGTCAATAAAAAGATATTTAGAGATAGTTCAAAGCAACTCAAATGTGGAAAAATAACTATTTCTTAACTGTTTTTATTTTGTTGGAACATGAGTACCAAGATCAGAATAATTCACATTTTCAATAAATTTCTATGTTTATTACCTAAGTAAAATGGCAAAAATCATACAAATCGACCTAACAGTAATAAAGTCATAAATCAAAATAGCTGCCAAACTCGCCTTTTTTTTAGCCCATATGAAGAATAAATCGAACTACTTTTATAATATAACTTCCTTTCAACAGGTATTTGAATTAAGAAGAAATTTTAAATGAAAAAATCAGATTTTTGGTAAAAGATTAAGTCGCGAAAATTTGGAAAAGTGGAGCTAATATTAAAATTTGGTGGTTACTCTTGTGATCTGCTTCCTAAAATACATCACAATTAATAAATCGCATCTCCGATGCATTTTTCGTTTTATAATATATACATGATTCAACTACTACGTCTCGCGGAAAAAAAATTGGTAATACAATCTTAAAAATTTGCCTCCTGCTTTATATAGGGTTAACGCCATAATATTCCCTGCTTTAACAACCGCCAAAAATTAGGTCATTTAGTTTAAAAAATATCCACTTTACAGCTGTTTTAATTGACCGATTATGACCTTGGGCATTTGAGATAAGTAATAAATCACAGAATTTATTTAAAATGTGAATTGGGCAAGGCAGGCTGAGAAATGGTATTCAGGGTCCAGCAAAATAAAATTAGCTGAGAACTCGTTATTTTTCAATATTTCAATCGCTTTGAGCCACCCCTAAATATCATTTGATTTTCACAAAACTTTGTATTTCTCAGTGTTTTACTATTCGCATATTTCTAGGGGGCGCGACCTCAAATTTTAACACTTTTTGTCCCCCCACATATTATGAGCGTCCAGCCTAATAACCACCTATATGGTAATAATTTTCTATACTGGGTAAGTTTCACCCTAATATTCATATGAAACATGTATATACATACGAGCATATCTACCAATATTAAGTACGTTGTTACAGAATTGCAGAGTAGAATTGTGAACACAACTAATTGTTTGGTTAAAAGCGACAAATGCGGTAAAAATGTCTTATGAATTATTGGAAAGGTTAAACAATTTTGCATGAGTGTTGACAGTATGACATTTAAAGATAAAAATAAATAAGTTCATAAAAGGTGTTATTTATTCATTCATTCATTCATTCTTTTTAATGATGGAAATTTTTATCAATATGCATTGATGTGTGGTTCAATTATTTATATTAATAGTAAATATATAACGTTGATAAACATTAAATGTCACTGCAGTATTAAAGTGCAAATATTTGTAAAATTAAAAAAAAAAAAAAAAAATGTCAAGTTGATTTTAAATATTTAAATGTTGCATGTTTATTGTTGTTTTAAATTGTTGAGGAAACTTCAATTTGTTTTTTTTAATTTTTAGGTAAAAAAAGAAAATATGCAATGACTTAAGGGCATTATTAAATAAATTTCAATAAATGTACATTCATTAGCATTTGTTTAATTAATGATAATGAATTTTATTGATTTGATTTCATTAATTAATGTCAATAATTTTAAATTTCATTATCATTAGTAATGCATCACTTAAAGGAAACAAATTACAATGGAGAGATAAGATTTTCGAAAAACTAGTGGTTGCAAAAATTTGTTCCGTTTTGCGATATTTCGCTTAGTTTTCGAGATACTAGCCATTTTATAAAATGGCGATTTTTTAAAATGCCCAGTGTCTCCAAAACTAAGCAAAATAGGGCAAAACGCACAAGAATTTTGCTGCATGGGAGTATTAATACACCCTTGTAATATAAATGGGCTAGGTCCCGATTAATCAATATTTATAAAAACAGCCATGGGGTGATTTATTTATTTATTTTTACTTATTTACGCGATAATACAAATAAACATACAATTCCTATCGATCTCCGTTCCATTCCTATGTACATAAAGCCATTTACACTCCACTTTATTTGTAAACAAATACTTTTTTGCTCATTTGTAATAAGTATTTTAGGCAAGGACCCGAAATAACTGTTATTTTTTTTTAAATATGCAATAGGTTATAGAAAAAATAACTAAAAAAAAAATATGTCCTGTAATAACAATTATAAATCACCCAAAAAAAGTGTAGTCTTGCCATAAACGTTATAAAAGATTATTACTTTTTTTGGCCTTTGATAACCGTTACGAAATATTAATATTTTTTGGGTCTTTGATAACCAATACAAAAGATTTTTATTTTTTTGGTCTTTCATAGCCTAAAACAAAATACTTTTATTGTTTTTGGTCTTCTATAATCGTTATAAAAGATTTTTATTTTTTCGGTCTTCTGTAAGCATTATGATTTTTTTTTGTTGATGTCTATGTATTTATTTTTCATGCGGCCAAAAAACTTTTTGGTTACTCATAATGATTACAGAAGACAGAAAAAAAAAAAATGCTTTCATAATGGTTACAGAAGACCGAAAAAACAAAAATCTTTTTAACGATTATAGAAGACCAAAAATAATAGGTTAGGTTAGGTCGAAAAGAGGATTCGGAGAAGGGAATTACTTCCCTAAATCGACTAAAGTCCCTGAGGACTTACACTTAAGCCAGAATGTCGGCTTGTTGTGCGCTCTAAACAATCGGTTCTATGTCCCATGGCTCCTTATTATCGCAGGAACTCCGTCGCATTGACGAAACTCCTCAACTTCTTCCATCCTATGCCCCTAAGATCCCCCAATGTGGATATTGGGTCACTGGATAGTATTTCGACCCGGATACCGGCAAATGCCGGGCATTCACAGAGATAGTGTTCCAAAGTCTCCTCGTCTTCCCCACAGGCCCTGCACACTTCCGAGTCCGCCCAACCAATACGGTGGAGATGGACCCTAAGTGTCGAGTGTCCCGAGAGGATTTCCATCAAAAGACTCAGTTCCTTCCTACTGAGATTCAGAATTTCCCTTGTCTTGTCCTTGTCCGGGTTGCCCCAGAGAATATTTGTAGTCCTGCCAACACCCGCATTTTCCCAGATGGTCCTACGCATGGTGTCAGCCCATTCTACCAGCTCCGTCTTGAGAGCTCGAAAAGGTTTAGCGTTCTCCAAAGTGACTAATTCCAGCCAAATCATTAGCCACTTCGTTCCCCACTATACCACAGTGTCCCGGCACCCATATAATCTCAATGCGTCCCCGTGAAGAGAAATCGTTAATTTCCCCTTTTCATCTGAGTATCGTCATTGATCCCACAGAGTCCGTACATAAAGCCCGGATGGCCGCTTGGCTATCCGTGAAAATAAAAGTATGTTGTTTAAGGCTATGAAAGACCAAAAAAATAAAAATCTTTGGTAATGGTTATGAAAGACCAAAAAAAAACAAAATATTATGGTTATCGAAGACCAAAAAATAATTGGTTATTTGTAATTGTTATCCAGAAAACAGTTTTTAAAAATTCTTGGAAAATTATTATTTCAGGATTTTTTTCGATATTGGTTATAACAGTTATGTCCCTGATTTTAGGCATTAGTGTGATTTCATTAGCATTAGTATGACAAATGCTAATGCCAAAAAATTTCATTATGGTAATGCAATTTTTTTGGCATTAGTATTAGTGACCTATTGCTAATGACAAATCAATGCTAATGAGAAAATCCCTTGTATGGTTCGACGATGTTTTGATATTCTAATCAAAAGTAGGACGATACTAAAATATTATTTAGTACAGTAATATCTGGTTAAAATTTTAATTTAATTGTATATTATTTGAAGAAACTAAATCTAATTTGATTCACATAGATACAATTTCACAAACCATTTTTCGGATTAAATTCGAATTCAATAAGCCAGCATATCACTTTTTTACTCGGGTATCTTATAATAAATATTTTGTTGTGTTATGTAAGACATTCTAGATATGTAAGTTATAATTATATTCCAGTGTATAAACGGTAATGACACATCGTTATTTTTTCTACTACCAGTAATGACACTACTGCACTACTTCAATGCAAAACATAAAGACCTACTAATAACTAGTTAATTTTCCCATTATTTCAATACAAGAAATAGTGTATTACTCTAACGTGCTGGCACATATTATTAAATAAAAGTTTTAATAAAAGAATATTTTTTTATTAAATTTAGTTTTTTTTTTTAATTTACTTTTGTATACATTATTCTTGTCCGTACTGATAAGCATATTGGTAACCACATATTTTTGAAATGAATCATATGTCGTTATATGTCGTCACTACAATTATAAACAATGTAAGAGTTAACCGATTTTTTTTTGGATTAACAAAAAAATTCAATTTTACAATGTCTTTTTTCCTAAAAACATATTTAAGATGTTATTATAAGATTACTTAACCTTTAAATAATGAACAAATTTACAATTTAATGAACAAATTTACAATTTACCTAAACTAAACGAATTATTCATAATATTAATGAAAGAATTTCATGGAATAATTTCAATTTTCAAAATTTCATTATATCTAAGAAATTTTATTAATATTAAGTAATTATTCATAAGCTTTTTTTGACTGGATTTTTTGAAACTCAAATGGGTAGGTTTTAAAGGTCGAAAAGTAAATGTATATGTGTCTTTGAATAAGACTTTACACTGTGAGATGGTACTTTCTGGAGTTTTGAACAGGAACGTGGTGAAATACGTGTTAAAGTGGAGAACACGCTTCAACATGGCCAAACCGAGGGGCTCAACATTTGGTATGTTGGTTTCTTATCCCGACTAGACATCGGCTCAAATGGAAAATCTCTCCCATATGATGGGCTGGCCAAACCTCTAAAGCGATGAACTTAAAATTTGGTAGACAGCCGCTTGGACGGGATTTTAAAATTCCCTACGAGGATTGGCATGAAGGGAATATGTTAACCATTTACTCTGAAACTCTAAAGAATTCAAATATGGCCTTAAATACTGATATGATACTTTTTATATATCTTGCAAAGAACGTCGTAGAAAAGGGGGGAAATCTCGTCCTTATTGGCATGGCTAAGCCGCTTAAGTGAGGATCTTGAAATTGGGTATGTTGTTCGTAATCCCATGTACACATTGGTTACGATGGATATTTTGGATATTCCTACGGTGAAATTTTGTTAAGGGTTTGTAATCCTACGAAGGCATATTTCATGAATTTCTGAAAAAATGTTGGCATAATTAATGTTAAAGTGGTAAGAAAGTTAAATGACACATACAAGGATATTAATGTAAAAATCTGAAACTTAAAATTAAAACATCCACTTCATGAGTTTAAAAAATTGTATTAAAGGCGAAAAAAGCTTACAACAATATTATTTATAAAAAAAGGATTTAAAACATACTGGGTTTCTGAGATAGGCGTGGTAGAGAAGATTAAGCATACTTTTCTAAAAATCATAACTACATTGTAAATTTTTTATTGAATTAGACTGCGCAGTTTCTGGTAACACAACCTTCATCAGTAATCCTTTTTGACAATACTGTAATTATTTGTTATGGTTTTTATTGTTTGATTGCATCTATATGAAATGTTTATTTATTAAATGCAATCCTGACCGTGGCTTGAGCCTGCTTTCTTTGCCACATGCACTTCGCACTACACTTTAGACAGAGGCTCTAACCACTTGCTCTAAAGTCAGGTCGATTTTTGTTGTGGCTCAAAACCAGTTTCAATTACACGGCGTCGATTTTACATTTAATTGTAATTGCAGAAGATAGCTAAGACAAACACCACAACAATTCACAATTGTTAGAAAATCATATGTAATCTAATTTCCACTATTTCCCACATTTTGTGAGTTGGCGACAACTATGATGTATTTTTGTACATGCGGTAGTTTGGCTATTCACGTAGTTAGGGAAGAGTTGCCAGGGAGCAAATTTTTGATATATTTTATTGGGGATTTTTTTCTGTTTTTTAGATGTGTTTTTAATTTGACTTTAATGGTGTTTTCTTTTCTGGAAAAAATGTTGCATTTTAAAGTGCAAACATTTCAATTATTTCATCCTCACCCCAATAAAATGCTTAATTTTTACAAACAGAATAGAACACAATTTTATGAAATATTGCTTTCTTTAAACATGTGTATTTATACAATATTGTTATGGCGGTCCCGGTTCGAATCTCAGCCAACATGAAAGAATTTTTTTTAATAACTATTTTTTTTTATTAAGTTTTAAGTTAGCTTCATATTTTTTTATAATTTTTATTATAATTTAGTTTTTTTAACGAATTTTAGGTCAAAAATTATTAAATACTTGCAAACAGAAAAAATAAAATTTTACATCATAAAACAAAATGAATAAAACTCCTAAATTATAATAAAACCTAGGACCTTAAGCATCAGAAGCCAGCACCAAGGTGAGAGTTTTGTCGCAAATAACTTTATAATATATTCACATGAGATAGATAAATCGAAAAACAAGGCAAAAACAGGGCAAAAAACAACCCTGTAAATAATTTGAAAGAACTAAAATTGCACTTTTTGCCTTTTTTGTTGCAACATTTTTAGAAAAAAACTCGGCACCCTCTCAGGGTGTTCACCTTATTTTAGAAAAAAACACAAAAAAGGAAATTTGAGGGCAAAGCACAAAAAATGTGACATTTTTGTCAGAAAAGAAAACGCCATAAGATATTCTGAAAGTTCGTAATTTTTTTTAATTACCTTGGTTATGACAACGGTTGCCAATTCGTTCCTACCAATGGTTGGACGCAATTATCCATCAGTTAATATGAAAAGACTGTCATGATTGTTGATTCCACGTTATGCCAACGCATAACTGCCTGTCTCCAACGCTGCATTTTTCTTACCTCTTCGCCAGCACTGTGCCGGCTCTTAACCAATTAAGATTTTGAATTGAGGATTTCATTATTAAATTACAAAACATATTGCCTTCATCGCAAATAATTTTCGAAAAATTAAGTCTGTAATTGGGGCTAATATGAAAAAACATCTTGTTAGATAAGGATAAAAAAAAATAATTTTCAAGAACAAACAACTTAGAAAAAATATGGGGTCGTCCAAAATATAACATGTATTGTTTGTATGGAGACATATAGACAAGTCCGATTTTAGAACTTTGAAATTAAAAAAAAAAAATTGCTAGTGGTTATTTCTTTTTTAAAATTTTGCAACAATTCATGTTGATGTTAATAATTGGTAATAAGAAATTAAAGTCGGTAAGTGGTTACTTTTCCATTACAAACCATATTATTTAAGCAGGGCATGTTCCATCTGGTAGCACCTTACAAAACACATCCACTACACTCAGGGAACCTCTGCTTTAAAAGTATGTAGTTGTCTGGGTTATAGTACAGTTTCTTCATTTTTAATGTAAATGTCAGTTATTTGTAGAACAAATTAAATTTTTTACTAACCTTGTAGTTCATTAAAAAAAAAAAAAAAACAAACCACATCAAATGACCGTTTTAAGATTTGACATTAATTTTTTACAGTAATTTTTTGTTATTTAAAAAAATACATGTTTGTTTATTTTGACTAACATATGTGGTTCATTTTAACTACAATTATTAGTAATTTTTTGAACAGTTTCATTTAATGAAATGGTAACCATCTATACTTCAAATGAAATTTCATTTGTTTTTGACTTCAATTGCTGTCGTCTGTACCTACATAGTATTCTAAGTGCATCAATGTAAGTCGTTTTTTTTCAATTTTGAATTTTGGCACAACTTCACTTTTTTCGAGTTCCTAAAAAACAATATGACCCCTCTGGAATAAAAAAAAATTTTTTGCTTTCTTCGGGGGCTGGGCCCACATGTCTCAACAACCGGTAGAAACAGTGTGGGTGCTCAAATGAAAGGGCATTTCCTCACGATTTCAAAAAGTATATTATTTTTATGAACCACAATACGTAGCGCCCTCTAGAGCTATTTTAAGTATATTTTTACTACAAAAATTTGGAGGATGTTTTCTTAGTGTTTTTTTTTTTTGGTTATTTTTGTAAAATTTACTATTCAAATAATGGATTTTACATGAAAATATGATTATCTAGTTGCTATCGGTGGCATTATTGGCTTAATGTTTTTCTCCTCCAGATTGTTCAAAACCCGACTTCGCTGAGGACCTGCCTTCTGCGTGACCGGCCTTCGGCCAGTATTAAGGATTTTCTCCTATCTGATAGCCAGTTTAGTGGCTTTGCTGAGTTTTTCTGCGTGACTAAAAATTTATTTTTTAAAAAGATTTTGGTAGAAAAAAAGACTTAATGTAAAAAGAAGGTAATATGTTAATTTTCTATTACAACCACTATTATTTTAACAACGACATGTAAACCGAGGTAACCACTTACCTAGGCAGCATGTTACTCCTCTCTAACAACTAAAGAGTTGTCAAAAACCTTTTATTTAAATCTTTAATTTGTAGATCAGGTATATTTATTGTCAAATTTGTAGTAAACATTTAATTATATTAAATTTTATGTAGAATCGAACTAATTATGCCATAAAACATTTAAACATGCGTATTTGCTTTTGGTAAGTTGCAGTTACTAATAACAACAGTTGCGAATTAATGCAGGGGTAAGGAGTTTAACTTTTTATCAGGAATTTTGCTCCGTAATTCTCTTCAAAGTACACAAATGTTAGAATTTTTAAAAGTGCAAAACGTGATATGGCTTCATACACTCAGAAAAAAAGCTTATACAAAAAACATTCAATAACACTCTACTATTTTTGTACTAATTTTAATTTTTTTTTTAAATTTTTTCTATTCTCATTTTACAAATTTCTGAATTTTGTACTAGCAAATTATTTTACTAATTTTTCAAAACCAGTTGCTAAATTTAGCAAAAATTTTGCAAAAATTTCAACAAAAAAAAAATATATTTTTAACAAATAAAATTTTTTATTATAAAGTTAAAATTAAAAGAATGTTAAACTATTAGGAAAAAGGTGCATAGGATTGAAAGACAAAGTAGTTTTATTTTACTTTTTTAATTTTTATTCTGTGAAAGTTCTATTGGATGTATTAAAATTTAGCAAATTTTTTGCTGATTTTAGCAAATTAATTTTACTGAAATTTTACTAAAATTTAGTAGCGCTTACTAATTTCTTCTATTAATTTCATTTTACTACAGTTCAGCAGACATGTGTTGCTAAATTTAGCAAAACTATCACAAGGCTCAAAAAAGTTAAATTTTTTGTAATAACAGCAGAATTTTTTTTTCTTAGTGTAGAGTTATCCTGTTAGCAAAATACATAAATCGTACGACATGAGGTCTAAAAATGCCTATTTTATAATGTGCTTTCATGGAATTAATGATATGTTTAGCTTTACCAATTTTTTGTACTCGAGATGGCTCATTTTGGGGCGCTCCCGAAAGGCATGATTGACGCAACGTAAAAACTTAAGCTTGTTAAAACTTTTAATATGATTATGGTAAATTTTGTTTAACTACCCAGAAAAAATTGCAGAATTATTTCCATTTTCTCTGTTTATGTCCGTCCCCATCGTGCACCCCTACCCAATTTGATACATCATTATAAATAACCATTTTGTAGATGCGCTTGATACTATTTTATATCATGATTTATAATCACGTAAACATAGGCCATTTATTTTAGTACAAACACTAAACATTTTAGTACTTTTTACTTAAACTGAAAACAAAACCAAACATCTTTAAATATATTGTAATCAATTACTTACTTTTATAATGCAAACTAAACACCAAAAATCTCATTTTAAGTTAAATCATATCCATCAAATCTTAATATAACTTGATTGATACGAACAAAAACAGTGCATTTACAATAAGACAGGACAGCCCTCATATGTTTATCGCAAAAAGCACGTGTAAATAAATGAATTTTATTCGTTAATAATGTAACAAGCTAAAGCGCAGGCTTTGAATTTGAAAGAGAACATTTTGTGGAAACGACAGTATAAGAGTATTAAATTTGTACGAAAATAGTGGGAAATATAAGACATGCATTAAGAAATATTGAAATCGGGAAGAAATGTTTTTAATCAAACTAAAATATATTTGTTTTTTTGGTTAACATGGGACCTTGTTACAAAATTTAGATAGCCATATAGGGACAATACCATGTGGAACTACACTCAAATTAAAAAGTTAGTAGACAAAAGCAAATATCGTTTTATATCCCAGTTTACAGTTTTTGTACTAATTTTTAGTACAAATTTTTATTGACAATTTTCGTATTCTCTGTTTAAATATAAATAATAATAAATTTTCAACAGTTTTGTACTAATTTTTAAGTACAAATTTTATTAAAAATTTTCGTATACTCTGTTTAAATATAAATAATAATAAATTTTCAACTTTTGTACTAATTTTTAGTACAAAGTAATTTCTTTGAAAGTTGTTCCTTATTTTCTATTTACAAATGACAATATTTTTCACTCGTTTTCATTGCTGATTTTAGCAAAATATTATCTAAATTTTTTAAAACCCGAGTTATCCCCAAATTCTTAAACCCAAATGTTTACTACTTTTCTTTATTAAAATTGAAAGCAAATGCTTTTATCAAGTTAAATATTTTCATATTTTATAATATAAAAAAATGCCAAAGCTAATAAAAAAACTTTTAATAAAAAAAAAAAACAAGAAAAAAGACGACTTCCATTAGGGGTTTACTAAC
This sequence comes from Delia radicum, assembly GCA_021234595.1. NCBI lineage: Eukaryota > Metazoa > Arthropoda > Insecta > Diptera > Anthomyiidae > Delia > Delia radicum. The sequence goes on from CM037852.1 coordinate 141,099,305, forward strand.
ATTTTATTAAATTTTAATAACGTTTTTTTCGTATTACTATAACTTTATTAGTAATTAAGGTCACATTTGGCTAACATTACCTTACAGTCTTCTGGACTAAAATCAGTTAATTTGTCTGTAAAATTTGATTTTTTTATATAAATTTTAGTTGAGTGTAAAATTGTCCATGTCATAATTGGTTACAGACAGTATAAGAAATAACAGAAAAAACTATGGTCAATAACATTTTATTTTAACTTTTGCTGGATTTCGACCTCACTTTCAATTAAACGTTTAATAATATCTATTAAGTGTTTATTTGGAAATGAATTTGGTACACGCAAAAATCACCAAAATTGACAAAAGCCGCAAAAACTAAATAAAAAAAACAAATGCCAAAAACAGAAAAATTATTTTTTGAATGTGGACGTACAAAACGTTATTTTAAATTATGTCTGTTTTTTTTTCTCAAATTTTAAGGTTTTTATCAAATACTGGAGATCTGTTTTAAATATTGGCAATTTCTTCAATTACCAGCGATTTTTTAAAGTCTTTTTCGATTATTTTCGCAAAATTTTTTTTTGTTGATTTTTTTAATTTAAAGCAATATTAAATTAAATTTGTATTAGTTATGATCAAATTCTTAATTGAAACTTAATAGTTATAAATTATTTTAATTGATACAACAATTTACTTAATAATTTCATTCCATGAAACTTTTAAATGAATTAACAAATATTTTAATTGAAATTCGGACTTAGGGTTTTCTGTGTAATTACACAAAAATATACCAAATTTTCTTTACACTTTCACCCATAACTTGTTATCGTAGCTGATTTCTCCCACATTCTCGGAAATAAACATAAAAAGCTACAAAAAATTAGTTAAAAATTACATTGCTGAAAAAACTGTAAAAATTAACAGATTTAATTTTATTTATTTATTTACATTATTAATCATATAATTAATGATATATTAATTATATCAACCACGCACTAGAGCTACGAACACAATTGGCTCTGGGAGCATCATCGGACCAGTGCTTCTGGGGTAATCGAAACAGCGACCCCGAACTGAAAGGCTAGCACGCCGCCAACTAGCCCATCGGGCGCTCATTTTTAGCAGATTTTTATATTTTTTGCAAAATATTAATAGAATAAGAATAGCGAAAATATAACTATAAACTTCACACAATTTTTGTCATATTCGATTTAAATATAAGTTAATTGATTATATCAATTTACTTTGCAAAAATTAGCAAACAATTAAAATTAGCAAACAATTTTAAGGTAAAGCTCAAGATTTCTCTTTGGCCTTACTCTATATTTCTTTATTATATTTTATTATTTATTATTTATTTATTTATTATAAAATTTATTATTTATTTATTATAAAATTATTCAAATTCGAGGCCATACTCTATATTTCTTTATAAGGATATTGTCCTAACAAATAATCTACTGAGTTTCTGTTTTCAAATTTATTAATTGACCACTTTCAGCAATGTGTTGATAGATCTATTTCGGAAATTTTCTAGGTTCCCATCATCAGAACATGTTTTGAAAGAAATGACAATCCCATGCAAACATCAAACATTCATATAACCTAGTTTTCCCACTAAATGCGAACTAATATATGAGCTCGAAGTTAAAGATTATCACCATTGATCAAAAATAAATTGAAAACTTGTTCTTTAAGTGCAAGCTTTACCTTTGGAAGATATGCAATACCCGCTTTTTGTTTTTATTCGCCTTTTTATTTTTACACTTGTTTTTTATTTTTACACATTTTTCAATTTGTTTTTGATCAATCGTGTGAGTCTTTAAATTTGAGCGCATATATTAATTCTCATTTAGTGGGAAAACTTGGTTATATGAATGTTTGATGTTTTGCATGGGATTGTCACTTCTTTTAAAACGTGTTGTGATGATGGGAACCTAGAAAATTCCAGAAATAGATCTATCAACACCTTCCTGAAAGTGTTCCATTAATAAATTTGAAAACAAAAACTTTATAAATTATTTGTTAGGACAATATCCTAATAAAGAAATATAGAGTATGACCTCGAACTTGAATAATTTTCATTTTCATTGCGCAATTGAAAGTCGAAAAACATAAGTTTTATTTTTAATAATTATATCAAACTTAGAATATATTATTACTAATTTTTTTGCGAATTTTAACAAGTTGGGTTTTAAAATTTACTAAAATAAAGTTCAATTAGCATCCAAAATTTGTCAAAAAAATTTTTGTAAAAATAAAAATTAGTAAAATAATAGTGAATTGAGATGGAAAACTGTTTTACTAATTTTTATACAAACTTTTTTTTGGAGTGTAGTTTAAGCAAAAGTTGTTCTTCTAGTAATACATTTAAATATACCACCGAATTATTTAAAAATCAGCAGCTAAATTATTTAGGACATTATTATTATTATTATTTCAAAAGAAACTAGTTCGAATCCACTATTTATAGAATTAAGAATATATGGGGTTAGAAATTCACATATTTTGACTTTACATATTTTGATAGGTTAGAAACTCTTGCACGGTGATGGATATATTTTTATTTCAAAGAATTTTTTTTTTATTTTGAAGTTCTTTATCACAAAGCTTTTATACCCAAAAGCCTTCACGGTAATGCCATTTGTAAACAATAGAATCATTAGAATAAAGTCGGCATTATTAACCCCCATTTTTGTAAGAGAATTTAATTGTTCTCTTTTTTCAAAATACTCTTTTGTTTGAATATTCCCCAAAAAAAAAAAACGATGTTACAAACGAAAACCTTAAACGACAGTGTTTTTGTTTTTTGTATAGACAAATATAAATGGAACAAAATAAATGGGCAAGTAAATATACCGAAGCATATCCTTAAGCAACGAAGGCAATGACAATTCAGTTAAACGTTGGATTTACAGATAAACGGACGAAACGGAAATTAAATATAAAAACAACGCGCGTGTTAAAAAATAAGGAAAATAACAAAAAAAAAATAATATGTTTAAAGTTAAATGAAAAAAAAAAATATATAAATTAATTAATGATTACAACTCATAATTGAAAAAATGTATCATAAAGAGCTTAATGTTCAGTTAACGATTATTTTTTATTAATTTTAAATAATACCGATTTAAGTTAAATCGGATATTAAAATGTGCTTACCCCCTTTTTGTTTAACAGCCGCATTAAAAATGCAAATAACATAAAGATTTGTCAGTATGAAAAGCAAAAGTTTCATTAAAAAACGTTGCAGTGAATGAGTTTACGAATTTAAAATTAACTATGGCGGCATTTCAAAGTTATTTAACTTTTAAAATCCTTAGAGACTTATATTGTAGTCGTAGTGTTTCTTTTACTAATGCAAATGGAAATGCAAATACTACTGCTATTGCTGCTTCAACTATTATAGTTGCTGCTGCTTCTGCTGTTGATACTGTTGCATACAAAACCACGTTTAATGCATTTTGTGTCAATTCATGTTAGTGTTTACATGATGGTTGTTTTAACATTTCACTCACACACTTGCATGCATGAGAGTGTTTGAATATAGTAAGCGAAACTTATATACCGGCATACTGAATATTGCACTTTGATACAAAATAAGTTAGTGATTTAAAATCGGGTTTCTCAACTTGTTCACCACGTTACAATTTATAAACACGTGCAGTTGAAAAATATAATATTTTTATTTTGCCCAATCGACTTAATCTTCGGTGCAGATTTAGTTTTTTAAACAGCAGTAAATATTGAAAATAGTTTGGCAGTACACTTATCGAAATCCATTAAAAACTTGTCAAACCTGACTTTGCAAAAAAACCCTGCTAAAATTAGCAGATTTTATTTGCTTCGAATCGACGCAAACCGAAACACGATTTCCCAAACATTTGTGCTGTTTTTTTTAGTTGGTTCCATTACCCTTTAATTTAGCTTAATAACATTTTTTCTTTGATCAAAAACTTATTTTTCAATAAAAAACAAGTTTTTTCAATAATAAAAATATATTTTCAATAAAATAAAATAATTTTGTATATAAAAGAAAAAAGCTAATAAAACTGTAAAAAATATTACTGGAGCCATAGTAAAAACTAATTTTTTTTTTTATATAAATAGAACCTTTTTGGTCTAAAAAGTTTAGTAAGTTAATGATGCTTGTTAGTAAAAGATTCTAGTCACGTGTTTGATTACTAAGGAGACAGGAATGGAGCAAAATTGATTATTAATAGGTTTTTTGCTAAAGCTTTGCCTATTCTGGAGGCTCTAGCTTTTCTAAAACTTCGGCTTCTGATGAGATCTTTGGCCAGATCGAAATACTGGTATCAGCCTAGCTAAGATGTTTGATTTGCTTTGTTTCTGTAAATATACGGATGTTGAAAGCTGCTTATAACTAAAAATAAAAAAAATTAACTTTTTATTATTTTTGGAGAACAAGTTTTTATTTTATATAAATATTCATAAGAAAAACATAACATTAAAAAAACTAAAATAAAAATTTAAAATAAGAAATTCATTGTATAAAATTAAAAGTCTGAATCTGATGATTTAATTTTTTAATCGATTACCAATCCCATCAGTTTTAACGGCAATCATGCTGATTTTTTTGTAGGAGCTTGTTTTTCCAAATAAATTAGCTTGCACCAATAAATAGCGTTGGCAACACATCTTAACACTTTTACACTGCGATCTTCGTCCGGCTCATTGTTTTGAAAAATGTCCTTTGCTTAAGCTTGTTAGGCTTTTTGTGTTCTGATTCACATTGATTGTGTTAAAAAAGATCGGGTTTCGACAAACATTTTCACAGATAATTTTTACACGACAGTTTTTACACGACGCAACTTCGAAATGACGCAAATTGAAGCTAAGCAAACTGGGGTATTAGTGTACATATTTTTAATAGACGTACGCAACAAAAATGTACCTCGATTTGGTAAGAACTACCCAGCAAAAAAGGAAAAGTGCTTCTTATTAAGCATTTAACATATGTTTGTCATATGGTGGAAGCATTCCAATTGGATTCTTTGGATGTTCTTTTTCCTAACTAACTTTTTAAAAGCGACTTAGGCATACAATTTTCCTTGGAATTTGAGTTTAAGCAATATAAGTGTTATAATATGAAACTTAAGAACAAATTCCAAGAAAATCTAATTGTCTAAATAGCTTTTAAAAAAGTTATTCGTGGTAATGAACATTCAAAGAATCTAATCGGAATGCTTTCTCCTATGACAACCGCATGTAAAATTCATTGATGAAAATCCTTAATTAGAAGCACTTTTGAATCCAATTATTTTTGCTGAGTACATTTGCATGCTTCCAAAATATCGCTTAATAGTCATACACAGAATAGAACTATTAAGGGTAGAATTTTGTTGTGATTTCCTTAATGCATCCTTACGAAGCAATAAATAATGCATACAAAGAAGCAGTAAAGAATTTATACAATGAATCAAAAATGTATCGATGAATCCATTTCATTGATTTAATAAAGTATGACATTACCATTACAGATTTCGAGAAAAATGTCTTTAAAGCTTTTCGAAAGCAATCAGTCTGCTTCTGTTTTGATAGAATTAAATAACCAGACTGTGTTCATATTTATGGCTCATATTTAATGCACAAAACTTCATACGTTTATGTATGGATGTTTTTACCATTTTACTGTTTTAGCGAATATAAACATTTAATGAACAAATGACCTAAATTACCATTAGTTTTTTAATGTATATGTTATATGTATGTCCCCACACACAGACTAAATTGGTTGGAATCCCATTCTAACCAACAAAATTTAATCATTATTCAATAATTTTAATTGTAAGTACATACAATTCATCATCAGAATAATTAAGCTATATTGTAAACAGTAAATATATAAAATAACCCAAAACACAGTCACATCATACAAACTATTGGTTTTCCTTATCAATATTGAAAAAATATTATCTTCTACATTACCTGAAATAGCAACAACCAACCACTTTTCGAAGATTTTATCCCTTGAACAAAATCGAATATAAGTTTCGCCTGCAAAAAAACAATCACTCTATCTAACATATAAGTTTGCGTTACCAATTTTAAAGTAATATACAGTTTTTTAATAGTTTTGGTAACTCTAATAAAATAAGATATATTAGGCAACCCAATTTCTGTTGTACATACAAATCTATTTTTAGACATCAATATTTAAACTTGAGAGAAAACAAATATTCAAGGTTGAAATTTGAAAATAAAATTTAAATTGCGTTTAGGCTAGAGTTAAAGTAAATGCCTGACAAGCAGAAGGTCGCCGGTTGGAGCCCAGTTCGCGGAGAAAAATTTTTTATTAATAAAATAATATTAAAATTATATAATTTTTTCTTATAGTTTTGGTAACTCTAATAAAATATTGAGATTAGCAACCGAATTTCTATTGCACATACAAATCTATTTTTAGACAAATATTTAAATTTGAAACTAGAAAATATTCAAGGTTGACATTTTAAAAAAATACATATTTTAATTGGGTTTAGGCTAGTGGTAAAGTAGTTGCCTTACAAACGAAAGACATCCGGTTCGAGCCCTGTTCGAGGCATATAATTTTTTTTATTAATAATATAAGTTTTGTTGAACGCATTTGTATCTCTTTATAGAATATTATAGTCCATCAACATAAAATATTCAATTGGTAAAATAAAAACTCGAAATTGGAAAATAAATGTAGGTTTTTACAATAGCATTTAAATACGTAAGTGGAACCACAAAAATTCGGGTGGCAAAAAATTCAGTTGCATTTACAAAACTGTTTTCTGTGCGCATATAGCAGCTTTTACTATATATTTCCGATTTTTAAAAAAAATTTTTATGGCAGTATAGTTTTCCAAGCCATACTTTTGATATAATATTTATGAGGTCGTATCTAAAATATATTGTTGCAAAAATTGAAGGAAAAAAAAATTTAATTTGCTAAAGTTATCGTAATATAATGATTTTTTTCCAGATAAATTAAATAAAAAAATTTAAATACTAAAAAAAATGAAAAAAATAAAATTGTAAAATACATACATTTTTTGGGATCCACTTGGAAAATAATGCTGCCAGATACACTTTTATGATTTATTTTATTAAACTACATGTCTCTACAAATTTTGACAGTCCTAAGTCTAAACTAAAATTCCAAATAGCGTATCATCAAGTGCATAATTTTCACAGATCAAAATAACGTATTATCACACTTGTTTAGTGTGTTTCATAAATATTTTGAGAATAATTCGGCAATTTATTTCTGGATGATCGGACTACCACGAAAATTCAAACAGTGATACTCAATGTAATTTCAAGCGGTAATTTGAAAGAAATGCCCACTTGTTCCATCAGGCTCTGAACCAAAGTAGCACACCTAGAATACTTAAACTTTTAAAGAGCTTACCAATTTTATATTTATGAACCGATTTTTCAAACACTGCTGTCATCTGCTTGTAATTACCAACAATAAATATTCTTACTCATGTGGGTTATCTCTAAAAGTGAATTAGTTATCCACATGTAAAAATAACAACTTCAATTTTTTCCAATAACCTTCACCTGTTTTTTCCAATGGAAAAGGCAAATGAAGTTCGTTTGCTTTGAAAATTGTTGATAATATTGAAATCAAGTAATTTAATTAAAAACAAATTCAAAGAAATATCATATTCACGCTTGAAAAAACGTGATTTTAATAATTTTTGATCAAAAATGTAGCAAGACTGTTTTGCCTCTAGATTGAAAGCTTCTTCAGGAACACATATAGTGTTAATATTTTTCTGAAAGACTACTAAATGTTTTGTAAAACTTATTTTTATATTTTTTTTTGTTTAGTAATTAATAATCATATACGAGGGCGGATCAATAAGTCCGTGACTTTTTGAATGAAACACAATTTTTTTTTGCAAAAAAAAATAATTTTTCAACATAATCTCCTTTTAGCTCAATACACTTAGTGTCCAACGTTTCTCCAATTTATGTATCCCTTCCAAAATATAGGATTTTTCGAGGTCCATAAAATAGGTATTTCGTTTGTGTCGTTTTTTTTAAGTATTCGTTAAATCGGTCCAATCAATTGGCATAATATTCGTCGTTTATTGTGTTTCTCTTTTGAAGGTAATCGATGTGGATTATCCCGCGAGCATACCAAAAAACTGTTGCCATCACCTTATTGGCCACGATTACGTTTACGGTCAATTGAGAGCAAACGCGGCACCCATCTTGCAGACAGCTTTCTTTAACCCAACTGATCATTTAAAATCGAAACCACACTGCCATATGAAATGCCTATGGCATCAACAATCTCACGCACTTTTACTCTTCGATCAGCCAACATCGTGAATTTTTTCGACATTTTCGGGTGTATTGACCTCAATTGGCCGTCCAAGACGTTCAACGTCATTTGTACTTGTGCGACCACAACGAAAGTCAGTACAACACTTTAGTTAGCATTGAAATCGATAATGCAGAGTCCCCATAGTATTAGCAAGCTTTTCCTTGGTTTGATTGACGGTTTTTTCGAAAAAATAAGGTTTAATGAGCACTCGAAATTCACTTTTTTCCATTTTTAAAAAAATCCACGAGGTTGTATGTTTTGAACAGCTGTTAAACGCAAAGTAAATGACGGAACTTGCTCAGAATTTGACAGAAGTCTATTAACAGGTGGTACTTGATGGAAACAATGTTGCATTTTACATAACTACGAGGGAAGCTTAAAAAGTCGCGGACTTATTGATCAGCCCTCGTAATTGCAAATTATATACTATTGCCTAACCGAGCACTTGCTACTATGGGTTTCGGCGCGTTGTAGCGAAAACAGACCAGTGCCTCTGGTGGGAATCGAACCCATGACCCCCGCACTGATAAGCCAGCATGTTACCAAATGGCCTACAGGGCGCACTTTGTAAAAATTAAATTTTCCAGTTGTTTATTATTCTCCCCCCACACCCTATCAAATTCAACAACTTTTTAGGTAAATTTCAACTTTAACCATTTTTTTCTTCGAGTGCACCACAGCAATTGTAAAAGAAACAGATGCAGGTGCTCTAATATAGTCCAAATATGATAGCATTATCCTTTTTTAAAATCGGTTCAAATGTTAACAAGACAGCAATAAATATATAAATTCCATTTTTGATATTTTTTAGAATTTTTTGGGAATACATTCAGATTTCGAATACATTTTAGTTAAAACACATTTTAATTCTTAAAACTGTATTAATAAACGAATATTAGCTTATAATACATATTTTAAACCTTGTGTAAAATTAATATTCATTATTTCATAATTGCAATTTACTCTGCTAAAATAAACAAAAACTTTTACGAAATATTTGCACACAAAAAAAAAACAGCAAACAGAAAACAAATAATAACCATAAAAAAATTTAATGAAAATGAAAATTATTCAAGTTCGCGGCCATACTCTATATTTCTTTATTAGGATATTGTCCTACCAACTAATCTATAGAGTTTTTGTTTTAAAATTTATTAATTGACCACTTTCAGGATTGTGTAGATCTATTTCGGGAATTTTCTAGGTTCCCATCAGCAGAACACGTTTTGAAAGAAGTGACAATCCCATGCAAAACATCAAACATTCATATAAACTAGTTTTCTCACTAAACGAGAACTAATTTATAAGCTTGAACTTGAAGATTATCACCATTGATCAAAAATAAATTGAAAATTTATTCATTGAACAATTAAAGGTCGAAAAACATAATTTTTATTTTAATAAAAATTATATCAAACTTGTAAAAAATATTTGCTATATTTACTTTAAATTTAGTGGAATGCAAATAACAGAAAATTTTGCTTAAATCAACAGAAATGTTTGCTAAAAACTGTAGATTGCTGTTTTCACTTGAGCAGATTTATATACGCATAAAAAAATCAAAAAAAAAAAACTTTAAATATTTCCCATTTTTTATAATTTTTGTTGTCTACTAATATTTACCAAATTGTTTGCTAATTTTATCTGATTAGTTTGTTACTTTCAATTAACTAATATTTAGCTCAAATGTAAATAAATACTTGAAGATTTAACAGCTTTATTTTTGCTCTGCTATATAAAACATAATTTTTATTTTTTAATAAAAATGATATCAAACTTTTATAAAAGACAAAGTACAGTCTTGTTTACTACTCCAGCTGTATATTTTGTTTTTAAACAAAACAAAGTGTACACAAAAAAAGGAGGGAAAAAACTGTATTGAATATCTACCAACGGTAGACCGTACATTTTTTTTTGATTAATGGTGTCAATCTTTAACTTCGAGCTCATATATTAGTTCTCATTTAGTGAGAAAACTTGTTTATATGAATACTTGATGTCTTGCATGAGATTGTTACCTCTTTAAAAACGTGTTCTGATGATGTGAACCTAGAAAATTCCCGAAATCGATATATCAACACATTCCTGAAATGGTCAATGAATAAATTTTAAAACAAAAAACTCTAGAGACAATATCCTAATAAAGAAATATAGATTATGGCCTCGAACTTGAATAATTTTTTTAGAAAGTGTTTTGCAACCGTCAGATAATGACAATCGTAATTAATTTTTATATTAATTACTGTAGAATATTTCTTTAGTTAGTCCATTTACAGGAAGAAGAAGAAGTAAACATTTTTATTGAAAAATTTTACGGACACAAGGGATATAATAGACTGCCGCAGTTTCGTCCCCCTCCTGGGACTCGTCAGTGGTTAATTTATGTGTCAATTGAACAAAGTATTTTATATTGTTAATTTGCTCTATATGAAAAACTTTTTATTTTTTGGTGTCGTACTGTGATTTGAACTCACTACCTTAGCATCAAGCTATGCATCGTTATCTCACCTCTTAACGAGTTGAGCCACGGTCGACACAGCGATGACTGTGGCTAAAGTGGAGTTTGGTCACACTACATACAAACAAGTATTGTTTCGATCAGAAGAGACAGAATTAACTAATACCAATGCACAATTCATTTCTCAACTAGAATGCTTTTTCTTCTTAATCCTATCTCTTTTTCACAAGTAATTATCACGTTTTATGATGCGCTTTATTCACATACAATAGTTGGATACCAAGTGTAGGTTAGAGATTGAGTCGCCGTTATTTTCATTGCACAATTAAAGATCGAAAAAACATAGTTTTTATTTTTAATAAAAATGATATAAAACATATTCTTCTTTTCTAAATATTTCAGGATCATTTCAATAAACTTGCAATATTAATACAAAATGAGTTCAGTTGAATGTTATTAATAAAATCTATTTTTTTTTTTTTGCATTCATAAAAATTTTAAGAATAAAACTAAACATGCAAAATTTTCATCATCCTTGCCATACAGGTAATACCGGATATCCTACAACAAACACATACTTGAAAATTAAGGTGTCCCGATTAAAAAAACCTTGGGATTACCACTAAATCGATGCGTATTAAAGATCTAAATACGGGATAAATAAGTAAGCAATTTTTGAGGTTGATCTTCAGATCCCTACCAGCGATTAAAGTTACCGGTGGAAGTGCATTTTGACCAAAAAAAAGTTAAGAGTTTTTTTTTTTAATACTGCTTAAAAGTTTCGTAATTTTTGGCTTATTACTGGAAAAATATTTTAAAACGTTCTGTAGAGTAATTTTTGTCAACCAGAGGATTTTTAGTTTTGAGCAAGTATAATTTCTATACTTAATATTTTTTAAATTTGCACATAGAAATTGTATTTGGTCTAAATTAAGAAATGCTCTGGTGGGCTAAAATTACTCTACAGAAAATTTTTAAATATTTTTTCAGTAATAAGCTAAATATTACGAAACTGTTGAGCATTATTACGAAAAAAAATTCGAAATGTTGTGTTGGTCAAATGCACCAAAACCGGCATCTGTATTCGCTGGTAGGGAACAGAATATCCACTTCTAATTTTTTTTACTTATTTATCGCTTATCGTTAATATGCATCAACTGAGTGGTATGCCTTCAACCAATTAGAAAAAGTTTCATATTCGGGACAACCTAATAAGTATACGCAATTCAAAGATTACACTCTGCTACAAAAAAAAAATTGCAATAACTTTGAAAGTGAAAAGTCAATTTTCAACCGATTTTAATAAGTGATGTCTCATTTTAATCAGAAAAACATCCCCTTGAAAGAAGATTCGAAAAAACCCTCGTAGAAGTTTAAAAAGTTAAAAAAAACTGAAAATTTTAGTTGTTATGAAGACAATCTCTGCATATTTATTTTAATATTATAGGAAAAGTGTATATATTTGGAAAGACGAGGTAATTTTCTTTTCAAAACCATTTAAAAATGCAAAATCGGTTGAAAAATGGTGAAAGGCGTGGTAGAGAAGAATAAGTGTATTTTCTAAAAATCATAACTACATTGTAAATTTTTAATTTTCTGAATCAGACTGCGCAGTTTCTGGTATTGAACCTTCGTCAGTGACCCTGTTTTTTTGAATAATGTAATATTTGTTATGTTTTTTTATTTGTTCGATTGCGTCTATATGAAATTTTCTGTGCAATCACTGACCGTGGTATAGATAAACTGATTTCTAATGCCACATGCACTACACGTTAGACAGAGCGCTTTAGCAAACTGATCTATCGTCAGGTCGGGTTTTGTTGTGATTAAAACTACACTTAGGAAATTATGTTGGTAAAGACGACAGCAATTGTAGTCAAAAACAAATGAAATTTCATTTAAAAAAAGGACGACTTACATTTCATTAAATTCAACTAACATTGTCATTTGTTTTTTAATGTTCAAAAAATGACTAACAATTGTAGTAAAAATGAACCACATGGTAGTAAAAAATAAACCAAAAATTTTTTTTTTATTTTTTTAAATAACAAAAAACAACTGTAAAAAATGAATGTAAAATCATAAAACAGTCATTTGATGTGAGTTGTTTTTTTAAATGAACTACAAGGTTAGTTAAAAATTTTATTTGTTCTACAAATGACTTACATTTACATTAAAAATAATGAAACTGTATTACAACCGAAACAACTACATATTTTTAAAGCAGAAGTTCCCTGAGTGTAGTTTTATTCAATACACGGTGTTTTGTTCTTGCATACATAATCACAGAAGTACAACTCCAACAACACAACAGTTCTATTTTAGAAACTTACCTCACTCTAATGTCCACTGTTTTCCCATATGTTATTAGTGATGCCACATCTATGATATATTCTTTGTATATTCGATAGATGGCGCTTACGTAGTTAGGGAAGAATTGCCAGAGAGCAAAGATTGATTTTTGTTTGAGTTTGAATTTTAACGTCTTTTTCAGACAATTGCAATTAATACTATAATTAATATGCAATTTTATTTAATTTTAATTGTGAAAGGCGTTGAGTTATAAATGTTTTAAAAACATTTATAACTCACTTTTACCGTTAACTCGAAAATTTTCGGGTATATTGGAACTTCTAAAACCGGTTTCGTAATGTACTCACCGAGAGTAACAACCTACACTAGGTCACTTTCAAAGTTATTTTTCTGTGTAGCACAGTGTTATTAATGTAGATTTACATTCCCAAAAAAATGTCATCATAAAATTAATATTGAATAAACAAAAAAATGGTGTGAATGATGTAAAAAAAAAAAAATTTCAAATGAGAAAATTTTTTTTTTCAAATTTTAATTCATCGTACCTAACAACGGGAGTCTCCCGATGGGTTCTCTCCGGATTAAATGAAATTTGGATATGTGTTAAGTTAATATATTTTTGTATGGCAACATGTCTGAGACTAATAAAATTAAAATTTTTTTGAACGCTGTTCGCGAGAAAACAAAAAAGTTTGTACATATATTACCTATTAAGTGTGCTATGATTGACATTTATTTAAAATATAGGTTAAAATCCGAGCAATAATTGGAAAAAGCTCTGACACCATCCGATTAAATTTAATAAGAATTAATATAAATATTCTTTACCTTAATCCAACTGCAGTTCTTTAACAAAACGCCAGTTTTCATATCACTTAGAAAACATTTTTGTGGAAAACAAAAATACTTGAAATTTTTCCGACATGTTTCATGTACCGTTTTATGCGTCTAATAGAGCGCTCTCATTTGGCAACCCACTTGTCTAAAATTTTTCCGAAGCAATTCGAAATAAGCCGAAAAACAAAAAAGGGGGCAAGTTTTTCCCCTTAACATGAGATTGAGCCACTAAAGAAAATTACGTGTCCATTATTTTTGTTTTCATTATGACATATCGAAATGTCATTAACATCGAAGAGAACTCATCGGAAGACTCCCCTTGTGAGGTAACATTTTTAAGGAAAAATGGGCAAACTTTATTTTCTTGTACGTAAGTCACGGAAATGCTATTGTACATTAAAGTATCATATATTTAGGGACACACTGATGCTTATGTTGTCTGAAAGAATATCAAGCGATTTCGAAATCATTTTTATTTTTTTATATTAAACAAATAACAAAAATGCATTTATTTAAATTTCACTTACTATAAACATGGTTTAAGTAATAGAGAACTCGTACTTGGGTATTTTATATTCCTTCCTTTTTACAACACATATACACAAAATTTCAAAGTCGATGTGTTTCTAAAACGTTGCATTATAAAACATTACAACATACCGACAGTTTATGTATTTTTGGGGGGAAATATACATACGTACAATGATGATAATAATGAAGTAACTTTTTCCCATTTAGTAGAACATGCATGTCACACAATGTTAAAATGAGCGTGCTATGTACAGCATAAACAATCAAGTTCTGTTGCCTTAGAAAAGCCTAAAGGCTTCTTTTCTAACAAAACTAAAAATAAAAAATAAATAAAAAAATACAAAAATGAAGCCAACATTTAATGCAAATAAAAATCTACAAAACGCAATTGAACCCACCCAACATCATTAGGAGTAAATAACAACAAAAAGGGAAGCTGGAGAAGGAAGTAGTAAAAATAACAAAAAGTTTTATAAAACTGCACTTAAAAAAACAAAAGCAAAAACAACCACAACATTGAAATTTGTTCACTACGTAAATTCTGCTCACGCCAACAAGGATCCCAATGCACACGAAATCCTTTGTGTTGCATTGTTAAACATCCTTTTCATTCCATTCCACTTTTGTTCCCAAAGTTACAATTTTACTTTCTACCTTTATTTGTGCAACAACAAAAAAAAAAACGACAACAACTTTAACCATCAACATCATCAGCAGCATCACTAACGTTATTTTTATCATTATTATCGAGTGCATTTGTAGTAGTGTAACAACAAAATAATGTCAGCGTGCCCTTCAGGATTAATCGCTTATTCAGCAATCGTTTTACTTTGTACTTCCGGTAAGTGAAAACTTCCATTGCATGTTTATTTTCAGCTTTTTTTTATATTTTTTATTTTGTATATTTATTTGGTACCTAGTGTAATTTTTAAGATTGCATTTCATTGAACTGCATTGAATTTCAATGTTATTCAATAAACTTGATACGAATGCTATATTAATGCAATACTATCATCATAAAAAAAGAATGTTGTATATATAATTACATTTTCTACACAGAAAGATAAAAAGTGGCAAGCGAATTGAAAAGGGTATTAAATTATTATTATTAAATTATTATTTTTTTTTTATTAATTAATAATCATATAATTACAAAATATAAACTATTGCCCTAACCGAGCACTAGCTACTATGGCCCTCGGCGCGTTGTAGCGAAAACAGACCAGTGCCTCTGGTGGGAATCGAACCCACGACCCCCGCACTGAAAAGCCAGCACGATACCAACTGGCCTACCGGGGCAACACCTTACAAATTCAGTTACTACAACGATATTTAGTGAATATTTGGGTGTTGTGACTAAAATTCAGTTGAATCAACTTAATCAACTTGTTGTGAAAACTAATGGACTGTTGTTGGAATTCATAATAACCGAATTTGAGTAGCAATAACCGAATTTCAGTTGGCAAATAGCAACATTTTTCTCTGTGTATTTCAATATGGTGCATAAGTACTGAACAAGAAAAATTCCTTAAAAAGAAATATATAATACTGAAATATTTAAATTTAATTAAAATAATCTTTATGCGTTTAAGTTTTACATTAAAGATTAAGAACAAAACAAGGTAAAAATTTACTATTAAGTGAATATTGATTTCGTTCTAGATTTAACAAGAGGTAGATAAACTACTGAGATCAAAAACAGATTACAATTTTCACATAAAAAGTGATTTAAAAATAAAAACTAGTATATTTAATTCCTAATAGCAATTTGTCAAATATGACACAAAACAATGAAAAAAAAATTTAAAAGTCATGTAATCAGCTTATGATACACCTATTCTGAATGCGTATTTATGCTGAAATGTTTTTAGATGTTTAGAAACTGCCAAGCTAATAGGGAAATTACGGTTTGAACTGCGTATTAAAAAAAAAATTAATTTGATCTTCAAACAGTTATGTGCTTTCTAGTTTTATTTTAAGCACGATAACACTAGTTTTAAAAAAAATTATTAGCAACGAATCGCGCAGCTTCCTCCATTAAAAAATATAAACGATTTTATGCGACTACTTTTGTTAAATTGGTGATTTTTTCGAATATATGGAAATTTTTAAATAATTTTCATAATTAATTCGAACGCTATTTCTCACGATCCTCTGGGACTAACTTTCTTAAGCTAGCTAGACTATACCAAGATTGGTTGAAATCGATTAGTTGATTATACATATATGTTTTCAGTCTATGGAAATACCGAACGAGGAAAATAAAATATTCGGCTATGTGTTGGATATCGAGTCGTTTTCAAATAGCAAACTTTTTTGAAAACGAATCATGTAGAAATTGGTGTTCCTTAAAACGTACGTTTTGGTATGTTCGAAGTTTTGTTCGAAAAAAAAATTTTAAATGTCAAAAGCTTGTAAACGTAATTTTAAGCAGCTGTTGTATTGTATCAAAAAGGAAAAAAGCTGTAAACAAAAAAAAATTATACAAAAAATGCACGGTGTTTTTGTTTTAAGTTATGTTTATTTACGGCTGCGTGGGCCAACAAAAAATAAAAAGAAGATGCATAAGGGATGCCTCAGACCCTTTGAGTATTCCAGATAGTAAATTGTTATGGTTTTTTTTTCAAAACTTGTCGGCGTCCTTTTATCTTTTTTTTTTTTGCTTGTACACAACACAGAGATGATGAATTCAATTTTCAAAATAGTACTTTTTATCCCCAACAGTGCTAAACAAATTAACAAACCAAATCGTCATGAAAATTTATTTATTATTTATGTAAGAGCTTGTTCACAACAACAGCTAAAACTAAAAGCGAAACTGTACACTCTGTATGGAAAATTTTAGTAAAAATTGTATGGGAAAATAGATTTGCTTTAAGCTTTTAATGTGAACCACATCTAAAGCAAAACTTGGCCGATGTTGTTTAAGTGTAAGTGACACCTGCTTTTTTGTAATAGATTTACAAGGGTTTCTATCGAAAATTTTAAATTTTTTTTGACATTCTGTTTTGTTTTTTAAAATGAGTTTTGCCGAAAGATTTAGCTTAAAATAGAATTCTATTATGACGAAGTTTTAGTCAGCATTCTAGCGGGTTTTTGCAATTCATACCAAATGTATGGGGAAACAATTTCGTTATTAGTTTTATCTCTTATTGGGAGTGTTCTCATAAATAAAAATTTGTAAATAAATTAGTCAAGTGGTCATAAGAGTACCATGGTACTTTTCAAATACTACAACAAAAAGTTCTATAATACCAACTTTATCATCCCTGACACGACATGCAAATGTTTTTAAAAACAGGCAGCCCTAGATTTTAATGACATATTTAAAATCTAGGGCTGCCATATTAAATTATTGCAATAATTTTGCAACTAAATCAATAGTTTTTATGTGTTTGTTTTTAACAAAACAATTAAAAACATATTTGCTATTTATTTTTATATACATTCTAATTGTTAATTTGTTGTTATGTTGTTATTAAATAAAAAAATGCAAAAAAAACTTGACTTATTGAAGTTTGTGAACTTCGGTAACTCTAGATTTTTCGAACATCATTATAAATGAAGAAGAAGACTTTAAGTAAATTTGCGATTTGTAAAAAAAAGTGTTATTTTCAAGAAATATTTTTTTAAGACAGTTTTTTAATAAAAGTTAATACTAAATTATTTATGTGCATGATAAAAAAATTAATTTACATTGTTCATGCTCAGTTCAAAGTGTTTTTGTAATTGTTAGACTAAAACTTTGATTTATGTAAAAATACATGAAATATTAAGAGATTTTTAAAAATCTTGTTTTAAATTGAAGAAGCTATTAAAAGATTGCTTTTTGACTTAAAATAAATAAAAAACATTTCAAATTTTTAATACCAAGTGTTGTTTTTATTATTTAACAAACCTTTCTAAGAAAAAATCTACATTCTATTTACTTTCGACCAAGTACAACTGCTCGATTTAAAACGAGCAAAAAAATTGCGATATCGGAATCTGGCACACCTAATTTTGTAAACTCGTTTTACTTTTGCGGTTTCGTTTTCTGGCACATACACGATTGTCTACAAGTTTTGGCATTAAAAAAAATTTAATTGAAATTTGTTTTTTAAAGCGATAATTTTTCTTTAAACGGTGATCTCACAAATACGCTTTTATTTGCAGGCGACGCCTGGGTTCCGAGCAATAGACCTCTAAAATTTGGATTTCGAATTCTTTTTATCTTTGCAGCTTTTTACCGAATCAAAACAATATATGTATATATATATATATATATATAAGGGCGGGTCTATTTTTAGGGAGGCAAAAAAATCACTCAACGTACAAACAAAAAACTTATTCTAGGGATCAATGATGATGTCCCGACTTTTGACCCTTACGGTCAAATTTTGAAAAAGCCCACTTTGATATTTCAGAAAGTAGGAGGAATCTCTCCAAGGTTATGGGAGGGTACTTCTTCTCCGGGAGACGCGCTAGCAGATTAATGCATTTTCAATTTTAAGTTGAAAGATGGCCTTTTTAGCCGTGTTTTTATAGCAAAATGTGCAAATCTCGGGATAGAGATATTTCAGAAAGTAGGAGGAGTCTTTCCAAAATTAAGGTCTCTATTTCTTCTCCGGAAGACGCTCTAGCAGATGAATTTATAAATTATATTCGATTGGGTTGGAGTAGATAGGGGCACTCTAAATGGGTCAAAGCGGTATTTTTCTAAATTTGACCCTACGGGTCAAAAGTCGGGACATGAGACTTCGTTTTAGAGGTATGGTTCCTTCGGCAAAGTTTCTTATTTTGATCCCTAGAATACGATTTTCCTTGTACGTGGAGCGATTTTTAAATCGACCCGCCCTAATATATATATATATATCTATATATACTTCATTTAAAGGCTTATTGAATCATATTTTAACATCTAATATTTCTAGTTCCATTAACCTATCAAGCATCAATTTATAATATTCAGTTGTTGAACCGAACTTTTTACAAAAAACGTTAATAATCACAATATTTTACTAATGCAAATGTATTAAATAAGTTATATTTAATTTTAGCTAAGGCTTTAAGCTTTAACTTAAGGTATAATTAAACCTTAAATTCCATATTTTGCTATACAATTGCCCAGATTATCCTTCTGCGTAAAGTTTCTTTTCTTTATTTTGGCCTTCAGTTACTTAACTCTTCTTTTATCTTGTATACAAATTTTGTTCTTACATTTTCTTTTTTTTTCACTTCTTAGCAAAAAAAAAAAAAGCAAAAAACTATAAAACTTAACTTAAGTGTATTTAAAAAATTGACTTTTAAACTAACCAAGATAAAAATTTCGTGTTGGCCTTGTTGTTTAGGTTAAAATATAATGCTTAAATTGATATTGTTATTGATTTTTTTTATGGAAGTGTCGACGGTAATTTTTAAAAATCTTGGATGAAAAAGAAGTATCTCAAGCTTCATTTGAGTGCTTATAGGGTAAAGTATTTTTATATTTTTTTCAGATTTTTCGGAAGAAATAGAGCTTTTCACCAAAAACAGGGGTTTTTTAGGTTTTTTTAATTTTATTTATAACTTGGCCAATAACCCAAATATTTATAGCTTCTCAGTCAATGAGTGGAATTTTTTTCTGGTGAACATGAGAAAAGTTAAGTTAAATTATTTTTTAAAAATAAAATTTACGCCTTCACACAAAATGGATTTTGTTTACATGGTAAGTTACAAAGAAATTAATTTCCAAAATACAATTTGTTTTAAATTGATTGATGAATTTCATAAAATTGGGTTATCGTTTTGCTATTAACGATTTTTCTAATGATAATGAAAATGGCCACCACTTAATTTGAAATCATTCTTATAATGGTATGGTAGCAGCAAAAATTAAAGTAATACAATGTCCTATATCATGTGATGGCAAAATGCAAGTTTTGGTGGACTTGCGTCACTATGACTCTGTTTTTGCCAGAGATTTTATAGTTTTTGTAAAAAGATAATTACAAGGCAGTAAACTAAGTAGTGCTTGTAGTTTTAATAGATGTTAGCGCTCTTTCTTGGCAAGTAGTTCAAGTAGTGATGGCACATCTCTATAAATATAAAATATCTGATTCCTTCATTGAGTTAACAACAAAATTTTTATAAAATTGGCGCATTGAGGCAAATTTTCTTTTCTAAACGACTAAAAATCGGAAGAAAAAAATTCAAAAATTTCAATTAAAATTTCCCGTTACAAATATAACCGATGAACTGATTCGAAAAAAAACTGCTTCTCGAATATTCGAAAATGTAAATTATAAACTGTGTGATTTTTCCCCTGAATTACCATGAAATCTGTACTAGTCGCATGAGTGATATTAATTTAATACATATTAAATAATATAACTCATACGACACGTAGTACATATTTTTCTATTAACTGATTGACGATCATTTAAATAAAAGTGTCGGTTGTCAAAAATATATATTTTTAAATCGTTCTGGAGAAAACAACATGGGAAATACTACACCCATAATTTGTTGATAATGCCACTCGATCTAAATTATGTTATAACTAAATTATTTAAAAAATTAAAAAGATTTTAAAATTTTATGACAATAAAAAGCAACACATACTAAGAGAAGAGATACAAATTCGAGATTTTATTTTATGTCTTCTTCTTCAAAATTTAATTTATACAAAATGATAAATAAGTTAAAAATTCACTGTGAACGCTATACTAATGCCAACTATTTTAGAAAAAAAGTCGCAAGATCCTACTTGAAAATCGGCAGCTAAGTTTGCAATAGATGAATTTGCTGTTATGCTTAGGTTGATACTCAAGCTTTGTAGCATAAAATCCTAGCATTTATGCTATTCTTGCATATATATTGTCAAGAGGGAATACCGCTTATATATTCATAATTTTTTTTTTGCATTAACTCATTATTGATACGATGTTTCTTTTTCTACCCAGTACACATAATCGCCTCTATTTTTTTACAGGCTAAACATACTTAAGTGGTTTAAAATCCTTGAATTATCAACATCTTGACTACAATCCAGCAAAAAAAAAAAAAATGTGAAAATTTGTTATCCAGAGTTGAGCAATAAATTTTATGGAAAGTTTTTCAAAAATCTTCAATATATCGATTGATATGTTCATGAAAAATTACGAAAACGTATTTCTCTGCTAGAAATTAGTTCATCGATTATATATAATTTTTAAAAATCTGATATATCTGATGATGAAGTTATCAAATATACAAAGTCTAAAACTATTCCAAAATAGATTCTGTTTTCATTTAAAATATAAATATTTTATGGGTTTTAATATGAAAATTTAAAAAAAAAATGGCGAAAACCCAAGAACTTTTTCCAAAAAATTTTAAAAATCGGTTAGTTTAAAAAAATAATTTTTTCACATATTTGTGGATAAAGATTTGTTCACAAAATTATACAAAATTTTAATTTTAAAAATATCTTTAAATTTGGTTTGCTAATATTTCCACTACTCCTTTTGCAACTACAATTCAGAATATATCAACTGGAAATTCGAAAATATTAGTTTAAACTCAGAAATTCCATTTGAAATTCAGAAAACATCAATTGGAATTCAGATTTTCCAGTGGAAATGCAGAAAATACTATTTGAAATTCAGAAACACATCAATTGAAATTTAAAATTTATCAATTGTTATTTAGATAATATAAATTGGAATTCAGAAAATGTCAAATGAAACTCAGAAAATATCATTTGAAATTCAGAAAATTTTAAATCGACCCAGGAAAAAATTACACATTCCAAAAAGAAAGTGATGCCCACACTTGCTTACACATCTCATTGCCAAATTTAGTAACTGCAATACCAAACTCATTCCAACGATAGAGTCAAAAGAGCAAGTAGTATTGTAATCAATTCTTGAAATTTAAACCAGAAAGCATGAACTCAATAACAAAGTAATTATTTACTTAAAAGAAAATAACAATGTTATTAACTTATATGTATAACTTTTTGTACTCAAGAAGTAATCACATACTTTTTCTTAATAAAAGGACGTTATTGGAAGTAGTTCCTAATTTTGAAAAAAGAAGTTATACAATTTTAAAGAATTTATCTCATATATTTTTTCAAACAAATTTTTATTTGCAGGAAAATAATACTAAAAACAGAAATTGCATGTTGCCTAAAATTTGTTAAACTGTGATTAGGTATAAATTAGGGAAGCGTACGTGAGCAGAAAATTGTGAGTGGACGTTTAAATTTCTGACGTTATCGTGAGTGAGTGTAAAAAACATGTTCGAGGGTGATTGTGCGTGAGTCATATTTTTGTTTTTCAATTTTGAATTGTTTTTTTTTTTTTTTGAAAAATTTATATTTTCGTGGTTTATAGCTCCAAAATTATGACAATCCCATGTTATCATAACAATTCGATGTTTCACTTTTTAGGATTTTATTTCCGTATAAGTTTTGATTGTATATTTGAGTGACCTAGGAGAATCACGTGTGAGTAAAAGTTGAATTTACTTATGGAACTACTTCTTTTTTTTTAATGAAAGTACTTCTTATTTTTTCTAGGGAACTATTTATTTTTTTTTTTGTGTAATTGCTTCGTAGTTTTACAATGGAACTATTTCTCTATTAAAAAATGTATGTAGTTCTTAAAAATATAAAGTAACTGGTTCTTCGGTAAAAAAAAATAATCAATTCTAAAGAATCAATTATTTTAGTCTCACGCCCTGTTAAAAGAATCGAGTAGGTAATCTAGTATGGAATGCGTTCTGCCCAAATTGCTTGATTACAAACCCGCTTAACTTTTTGAAAATTTTTTGCTAGGGAATTGATATTAAAAGAATTCTGAATTTCAATTGATGTTTTCTTATTTTTAATTAATGTTTTCTGAACTTCAGTTAATATTTTGTGAATTACAATTGATGCGTTTTTGAATTGCAATTGGTATTTTCTGAATTGCAAATGATATTTTCTGAATTTCAAATGCATATTCTAAATATCAATTGATATTTTCTGAATTTCAAATTGAAATTCTTAATTTCGGTTGGTATTTTCTGAATTTTAAATTTAAACATTGATTATGTTTGCGGAGTTACAATTGCAAAAGGGGTAAGCGGCGGTTTAAAGCACACAACTAACAAAAACATCTTAATAAAGCATTTTACTACATATCTGCAAAATTATGTTGTAAAATGTTAAGCGCATCTATGACGAGACTTTAATAAGTCAGTAAAACACATGGGAGACGGATAAATGGCAGTAAATTATATTTTAAATAGAAAAAAGGGACAGCATATATAGTTTTTAAACTTCTTACCACACATACTTCTAGTCCCCACTTTTTTCTTATCCATATTTACCAAAATTCAGGCGGGTGGCGGCAAAACAATTTCTTATGTCAACAGACTGATTTTCAACAAAAAAATTAGTAAATGCAGCAAAAGTTTTGCGCACACTTTAAAAATTATAAAAATGCCTTGATAAAAGGAATAAAATCTTTAATCTCTAATAAAACCTCAAAAAATTTGTGGAAAATTATACTTAAGTAAATTTATTTGCTGAAAACCGTAAAAAATATATGCTTCTTAAAAAAAAAATTGACAATACAATAAAAAATATAAAAATGTCCATGCATTGACGATATAATAACATATAACATAAACAAAAATATACTTCATATAATAAAATAAGGTGGCGCAAATGTAATCCTCCTATCAGAAAATGCTATACATAAGAAATACATAATAAAAAAAAAACATCGGAAGGTTATTTTTGCTCCACCTTATATATAACATAAACAAAAAGTATACTTCAACTACTTACATACATGGTCGTCTAAATGATGACAATTTGGACTGAAGGTAAATGCCGTAGATAGTTCTAAACATAAACATAAACAACGCTTTTTTGTAAATAGAGACAAAAAAAAATATTTTATTAATATGTGTTATTGTACCTAATATGTGTGTGCTTCTCTTTCGCTTAAGTCTGTCTACCTATTTGCACATTCCTTAAATTACCACTATAAAATTTTAGTTTTCAAATACACATCTAATTTTTATTAAATTTAAATATTTTATTTTGTCTTTAATTTAATTAGTAACCAATTTCTTCAACACAATATTAGATCAACAATTTATATGAATACACATTGTTGGCGTGCTTTTGTATGAAAAACATATAAAAAAATCTTGTTT
This sequence comes from Delia radicum, assembly GCA_021234595.1. Lineage (NCBI taxonomy): Eukaryota > Metazoa > Arthropoda > Insecta > Diptera > Anthomyiidae > Delia > Delia radicum. The sequence goes on from CM037852.1 coordinate 141,123,907, forward strand.
GGTAAAGTTTTTTATATGTCTTACAAGTGTTGTACTATTTAGTATCATTTTCCTCGTCTCTATACTTTATTCAGCGTATATCTATCAATCTGGTCTTCGACCACACTACTAACACAATCTTTTTAGCAAAATAAATTAGTAAAACATTAGTAAATTATTACTAAAACATTAGTTCAAATCTGTATAACTAAAATTTTAGCTGAAAACACAATTTGGGCAAGACGTTTTACTAATTTTTTTATTAACTTATTTTTTTGAGTATGGAATACTCAAAAATAATGCCATAATCCCAACTTTTTTGTATATATCACTAAAAATTAATAAAAATAAAAAAAAATAAATTGCATTTTGAATATATTTTTAAAAAAGTAAAAACATCCTTTAGAAATTACTTTAGACGTCTGTGTAGTACTGCTTAACATTGTCCGGTTGACCTAAACTTTTTTTTCAATTTCTTTCTAGATCTAGTATAATAATATTAGTAACCGCACGCATCTGCATTTAATTATTTTTTTTTTATACGAAAGAAAAACCACCGCAATGTCCATTAGGGACATTACTTTATTTTACATGGAAGCTCCCAAGAAGAACATTTGAGACAATATTGTACTGATAATAAAAACAGTCTTTTTAACTCAATTTGTAATAAAAACCTCAAGCACAGAAAGTGGTTTCGAAAATGTTTTGATTTTTTTTATTGTGTATACTTCAAATATTATGTAAGTATATACCAATGCAAGTGTAGTTAAAAACAAATAACATTTCACTAGATAAAATGAACTACATATGTAGTAAACAATTTACTAACGTTCATTTGTTTTATTTTTAAATAAACTTCGGGTTCTGATGAGATCTACTACGAAATACTAGTATCAACCTAGCTAATATGTTTGATTTGCTTTATTTTTGTAAATATACGGAGGTTAGAAGCTTATAAATTATTATATAAACGTAAATTCATAGTACAGTAATTTGATGTACACACAAAAAAAGTTAGTAAAAACCGCAAAAAATTTAGCTGAGTCAGCAACATTTTAGTCATGATTGTGCTTGCAAAAAATTGCTATGTCAGCAAAATCTTTTTGCTGAAAATCGACGTTACAAAATATAAAAATGTTCATACTCCCACACTGATTACATTAATTAATTACATTACTAAAAATATATAAAATATATAATTATCAAAGCAAAATTATCTTTCAATTACTTACATCAATGGTAGATATGCAATTTTTTTTATAATAAGAAAAGGAAAAAATTCCAAAGTGTATGTCCTTGTCTTTCACTTTAGTCTGTCTATCTGAACGTATATTTGTTTGCTATTTGACCAAACTACATTAAAAATCACTATAAAGATTTACCCCCGTAGTCATAAAAATAGAAAATAATATTTAAAATACATTTTAGTTAAAATACATATTTTAGCCTTAAAACTGTATTCATAAACGAATATAAACTTTTACACAAGGTTTTAACTAAAACGTATTTGAATTCTAAATTAAGATTTTTTGTGAATACGGGTGTTTTTACAAATACAGAATTACGCCCGTATTCATAAAAAATCTTAATTCAAATTTTAAATATATTTTATTTAAAACACACTTTTAGCCTTTAAACTGTATTTATAAACGAATAATAGCATAAAATTCTTATATTCAATCTTGTGTAAAATTAAATATTCGTTCATGAATACAATTTTAAGGCTACAATTTTGGGTTTAACTAAAATGTATTTGAAATGCTGTTTAATGTTTTTATGAATACGGGGCTGAATATTTATTAAATTTAAATATTTAATTGTGTCTTTAATTTAATTAATAGACAATTACTTTGACAAGCTTGTAACAACACCAAATTAAAGTTTTTTTAATCTACATATATATTCACATTGTAAGCGCCCTTTTGTATAAAAAACATATACAAAAATCTTCCTTGATTAATTTTTTTTTTATGATTTTTACAAGATCTGTACATTTTAGTATCATTTTCTAATACATCTTGACATGCTGATTGTCGTCCACACAATTCTTTTTTTTTTTTTTTTTTTTTTTGTTTAAATCTATGGAATTTAAATCCTTACAGACCATCTAGATAACAATACTAATTACAATAATAATAAGAATATAATGTATAAAAACATAGGTATGACAAATTATTAAAAATTATAGAAAAATACAACAATAAACAAATAAAATTTTAATTATTAAGATACAGGATTACATCTCATTTTATAATATCTAAACTTTTATCAAAATCGATGGCATTATAAAGTTCATTAAATTCAATACAAATGCGACGAAAAGGATCCGAGTTGGCAAAATTAGTTTGAAAATATTTAACAACAATAAATTGATAGCATCTTGATAAACGATTAGGAGTATTTATGTTAACTTTGCTCAAAAGAAATTCTGAATATAAATTGCCATTAATTAAATCAAATAAAGAAGATACATTAAGCATTTTTCAGCACAATTTTTTTAGCAAACTAAATTAGTGAAATATTAGCAAAATATTAGTAAAACTTTAGTTTATATCCGTTAAGTGTTGAATAAGTATAACTAAAATTATAGCTGAAAATACAATTTCAGCAAAAAATTTGCTGAGAAATAGTATACTTGATTGACAAGACGTTTTACTCAGTTTTCTACTAACTGTTTTTTTTTTTTTTTGAGTAAAGCTTGTTTTTTAAATGAACTACAAATGCAGTCAACACGGATATTTCATCTACAAATTACTGTTTTGTCACTTAAAAATAAAGATACGATATTACTACTAAAACAAATACAAATATTTACAGCAACTTCACTGAGTGTACTTATAAAATATGTTGTGTTAAAAATGTTAGTAAATATGTTAGTATAACATTGCGTTGCTATTGCAAGAAAACATTGTTTATGAAAGAATTAATAAAACTCCGCCAAAAGAAAATTCATAAAAAATAGTTTCCATGAAAACACGAAAAAAAATTCATAAATAAAATTACGCAATAATATTAGACCTTTGCGTAAGGATGATGAACGGGTTAAATTGAAGAAAATATAATAGCTTTACAAAAGTTCACAAAAACTTTGTTCAAAAACGTTGTTCAAACTGTTATATCAAACTAGTTGGAAATGATTCAGTATTACAATTTATAAGAAATGTTCAAAAAAAGTAAGTAAATTGACGCAAACTATTACTTTTTTTTATTTAAAAAGTATATATTTAAACTTAAAACTTCAAAGCGTTTGGAGCGTGAACTTTTTTAACTATCGGGAGAAAGTAATGCTGCATTTCCCATCAGTTTTTTTTATGCCCTACCTGAATATATCTTGGGAGAATTGATATTTTCCAAAAAATGGAAATAGTTATATCCCTAATGTCCATATCTACCTTGTAAAATAATTTAATTATAGTACTTTGTATATGTATTTGCATGTTAAATAATAAGTTTTATTAACCAAATTTAATTGTGTGTATGTCTAGACATAATTACGTCTATTTTTTATAATTTATTTCCGTAGCATAAAGCACAATAAAATGGGGTTATTTTATTTATTGTTATTTGAAACACCTCTTCATACCTAAAGTTTAAAGACAATAGGAATTCTGTGAACATGCGGTAAACAAATTTTAACAAAAACCTTAAAGAAATAGTTTTTTATTTGGAATAAGAAAAAGCAATTAAAAATATGAACTATTTATTTTGAAAGTGGTATGAATCTACTTATTTTTAAAATGAGATATAAATGGTTCTGCATTTCAAAGCCTTTAAAACTGATAACGATAACTCTTGCACAATGTCAAAACCCTAAAGAGGTTTTAAGAACTTACAAGGAGAGCCCGTTGACGAGTTCCCGACAATTGCGATTAAATTTAAGCAACCCATGTTTTTGTTTAGCTGCCTATTATCATATTTGCAGGTTAAAATGTGGGGTCAAAAATAAACCTATTTTTTACGGTTTTTTTTGCATATTTCTTCCAAAGAAATAATATATAAATTTGGTATATAATGAAAAGTATTTAAAATTCGCATCACCAGTATAATGGTTAGCGCGTTGGACTTTTACACAGAAGGTCCCGGGTTCGATCCCCGGTGCCGGCAACATCAAAATAATATGTGTAAGTTTTTTCTATCCCTCATACGTATCGCAATGTCCACCTTCGGTTTTCCCATAGCAATTAACCCCACCGAAGTAAAAATAATGAATCTGGGCTATGAACCAAAAAGCTTCAATAAGTTCGCCAACTCTCCATCAGGTGGCGAGCAACAACTGTTCTAAGACTTATCATCTCGCGCAATTACAGTGTTGCCATGTCTGAAGCCCTTCATCTTTTCCCACCTTTCATCTCTATACTATCCCTTTCCAAAGAAAGCAACACACTAAATATAGGAAGTATTTCCTGAGAGTTGCCTCTCTTTAAAAAAAAAAAAAAAAAAAAAAAAAAAGTAGCATGTCCGAGGTTGCTCAACTTTTCACGGTATCCACACATACATTTTGGGGAGGTGTGGTATAGTCAAACTCACACACATTATTCTGGATTAAGTTTATTATTTTTTTTTATTTTAGACAAAGTTACCCGTAGTACTAACTTTTTCCACCATGTGGCTACTCTTTGGCCAAAACATAGTATGCGCTGTAGTGTAATGGTTAGACTCTTACACAGATGGTCCCAGGTTCGATTCCCGGTGACGGCAACATCAATTTAGAAAGAGCAACAACTGTTTTAAGACTTATCATCTCGCGCAATTATAGTATTTGTTTGAAGCCCTTTATCTTTCACCACCTTTCATATCTCCGCTAACCCCTTTCCAAAGAAAGCAACACATTAATAAATAAAAAAAAAAAAATGGTTATCAAATTTCATATATTTTATTATTGCAGTATAACTACATTTTGTAAAAATAGTGTATTTTTACACATTTGTTTTACTTTTTTTATAAGTATGTACACTTAGGATATTATGTAGGTAAAGACGACATCAATTGTAGTCAAAAACAAATGAAATTTCACTTGAAGAAAGGACGACTAACATTTCATTAAATTCATTCATTTGCCATTTGGTTTTAATGTTCGAAAAATTAATTAAAATTAATTAAGAGTAATATATAAATAAACATTTACTTTTCTTATTTTTATTTTTATAAATAACAAAAGACAATTGTAAAAAATTAATGTAAAATCATAAAACAGTCATTTGAACTGTATTACGTTCCAAAACACTCAGAAGTTCCCTGAGTGTAACTATATACTATAATACAATTTTATTAGTTGAATTTCAAAAAGCTTTCCAACGATATATAATAATATTCACACTTAACACAAATATAAACGTAATAAAAGCTGAAAACATATTTTGATAGGTTTTTATTTAATAAAATAATCAAATTGTCGAAATAAAAAAGTCTCTTTTGATCATTTATATCTCCTTTTAAAGGAGTGAAAACAAATTTTTAAATAATTAAAAATAAAATTATGTTTTTTCGACCTTTAATTGTGCAATGAAAATGAAAATTATTCAATTTCGAGGCCATACTCTATATTGCTTTATTAGGATATTGTCTTAACAAATCACTGATGGCAACAGTTTTTTGGGATGCACGCGGGATAATCTACACTCATAAAAAAAAGTTTGTAAAGTCAGCAAAAAATTTTGCTGAGTCAGCAAAATTTTAGTCAGGAGGATGCTAGCAAAAAAGTTGCTAATGTCAGCAAAATCTTTTGCTGAAAGTCAGCGAGCTGATTTTTAGCAACAAAATTTGTAGATTCAGCAAAAATTTTGCTAACACTTAGTAGATTAGAAATAAAAAAGCGTTGGTAAAAATTAATAAATTTTTTGCTGAATTTTAGTAGACTGAAAAAAACGCAAAAAATTTGTAGAAAAATTGTAATTTAGTTAATTTATTTGCTGAAAATCATAAAACATATTTTTGTGATTCTTTTAAAAATAATTTACTATAATAACGAAATATAACAATTTTAATTTTCCCACATTAACGACATGAATTAATTTAATATCTGAAAATATATAGAAATAAATATATATAACATAACAAAAATTTTCTTTCAACTACTTACATCAATGGTTGTCTTAATGATGCTATGACGAAACTGCCGAAGATAATTCTAGAAACGAAACGAAAAAATAAACAAAACAAACGAAACGAAAAAAACAACCCTTTTTTTGCAATAAGAAAAAGAAACCATACAAATCTACCTAAGATGTGTGTTTTTGTCTTTCTCTTTACTCTGTCTACATGTCTGTATATGTTTTTTCATGGTTGATTTTTTTACTTGTCTTGTTAGAGTTGTACTTTTTAATATCATTTTGCTCTTCTCTACTACATCTTGACATGCCGCGACATCTGCTTATCAGCACAATTTTTTTTAGCAAAATTAATTAGTAAAACATTAGTATATTAGTAAAGCATTAGTATAAAACAGTTAAGTGCTGAATAAGTATAACAAAAATTTTAGCTGAAAACACGATTTTAGCAAAAATATTTGCTAAAAAATAGTATACCTGATTTACAAGACGTTTTACTAACTTTTCTACTAACTTATTTTTTGAGTGTACATCGATTAACTTCAAAAGGGAAAACCATTAATGGCGAATATTATGCCAACTTATTGGACCGATTTCACGAGGATTTAAAAAAACCGACCCCATACAGCCAAGAAATGCCTGTTTTATGGACCTCGAAAAATCCTATTTTTTAGAAAGGATACAAAAATTGGAGAAACGTTGGACTAAGTGTATTAAGCTAAAAGGAGATTATGTTGAAAAATTATTTTTTTTTGTTGCAAGAAAAAACTGTGTCATTCAAAAAGTCACGGACTTATTGATCCGCCCTCGTACATTGTTGGCGTCTTTTTGTTTTATGTATGAAAATCATATTCAAAAATTTTTCATAGTTGCTTTTCTATATGTATATCTTACAAAAGTTGTACACTAGCAAAAAAAATAGTAAAGTCAGCAAAAAAATTTGCTAAGTTAATTTTATTCATGAGGGTTCTTGCAAAAAAAAATTCTAATATAAGCAAAATCTTTAGCTGAAAATCCGCGAGCTGATTTGTTAAGCAAAATAAATTATTAAACTATTAGTAAAACATTAGTTCAAATCATTTAAATGCTGAAAAAGTACGACAAAATTTCAGTAAAAAATTTGCTTAGAAATAGTATACTTGATTTACTAGACGTTTAACTAAATTTTCTAATAACTTATTTTTTTGAGTATACTTTTGGCTTTACTACATCTTGACATGCCGCGATGTTACATCATTATGTGTATATCTGGTTGTTGTACACTCTATTAATGTTCTTGCCACCAAAACTTTGGTAGCAAAATAAATTATTAAATCATGAGTAACATCCCTATGGGGATTGAGGAGTCAATTGACTTAAAAGTGACTGGTTAAAGAAGGACTTATCACAGGACTGGTATAATTTAATACTGAAGTGGGTTAAGCAGTGTCAATTGTCAGTGTCAATTCGTTTATTTTATACGACATGGCCCTTTTGTGACAGTCTTGTGGTATGCCCACCTTTGGTTAGTCCTGTGAAATGCCACTATGTGGTTTAAAGCAGGACAAGTGACCCCCTCCTATGACAAGCCAATGTTGAAGTTGCCAGTTGCTTACATAGTGCAGAGTTTAACAGAGGACCGCTCTCTGGCACGAAAGGCCCGATCCTGTGGCACACGCAGAACCGGTCCCATTCCCCATAGGGATATTAGTAAAACAAATGTTCAAAACAGTTAAGTGCTGAATAAGTATAACTAAAATTTTAGCTGAAAACACAATTTCAGCAAAAAATGTCCTGAAAAATAGTATACTTGATTTAAAAAACATATTTTTTCTACTAACTTATTTTTTGAGTGAAAACTTTATTTCAATATTTAAACTTTCATGGCTCTATCTGATACAAATGCCAGCGTATTAACAAAATATTTAATTAAAAACAAATAAACTTTCATATTTTTAGGTTTTATTATAAACCAAATCGAAACTGCGGATTTTACTTTTTACTACTGGTATATATCACTATTATGTTCGTTTGTTAAAATAACTTTTTAATGCAAATGTGGCATTGAACTATTTCAATAAGTTCAACTCAATAATGCACATGAAAATGGTGCATTTTCATGTGCATAAGAACTACATCGTTAGTTTATATCCAATCTAAATTTTGTATTATTTAAAAAGCTATTATAATATTTGAGTGAAAAACATTTGAAAACAAAACTATTAAATCTTACTTAAAACCATGAGTATTAGGGCACCATCATATGGACGATATTCTGATATTAAATATCGTTTTTTAAGGTCAATTCGGAACAGAAACCTTCTCAACCTTTTTTATTTAAATATTTATTCTAAATAGTATAATACAATGAGTATGTGTGTCGAAGGAACGTCCAAATACTTTTTATTGATGACAGTAAAGTACATAGCAAAACATTGTGTAGTTTTAAGTAAAATTTTAAATTTTTTAAAAGATTTTAAAAAACTTTAAACAAAAATTTTATTGAGTTTAGTGAGGGGACTTTTTTAGCGATCGCGAAAAAAGGTCGTGGTTGTTAAAATTTTTTGCTGTGATATTTTCAAAAAAATGCAAAAAGTTTTGACCCTAATGAATAAGAAGTGAGATGCTCACTTATAAAACTTTTTATGTTTAAAAGTGACCTTTTTTGATCAAGTTATCTTTACGGAGTTTTATTTTGCAACAAACCTTAAATTTCATACAAAAATAATTGCTAAATTTTCCAGAACTCAAAGCAATCAAATGATATTAAGAAATCTTTTTAAATTATTGACGAAGGCTACAAACCAGGTTCCCAATGCTGTCACTTTTTTTGGAAATTTTTTGCTCCTATCAATTAAGACACTAAAAATGACAAAAAAAAAACTCTGTTACACACTTTTTGTTCAGATTCCATTTGTAATCGAAATAATGCGCCGAGCGCTATAATATTTTGCACACATAATCTGACAACCTCCTTAAAGGTAACTTGACAAAAAAAAAGGTCAGTGTCGTACGTAAAAGCAGTTGCAAGTGAAAACGTGTGACTCGTATTTCTTTGATCTCACTATTTATGTTCATTAAGGCCATCAACAGAAACAAGTCGGGATTCTCGAGCTCCACAACACTTAAAATATGCCATTATGTAAAAATATGGTCTGAAAAAAAATCTAACAAATAGTTTTGTTAAGAGGTTCAGATCGAAATTGAAGTTTCAACGTCGTACTTTTTCTATTATTTTATTTGAATCTAAAAATAATGAGAACGAATTAAAATGATCGCGACACATCAAGTTTAGTATATTTTAGGGCGTACATTACTAATATGAAATTCAAATTTAGATCGAAGTCGCAAAATTCGCAAAAATTTAAAATTTCATACAAAAAACTGTTCAGCTTTGATCATGTGGTTTTTATAAAATTACAGATGTGAAAGTTATTTTTTTGAATGGACATATTTCTGCGGAATGTCCTCTATGTGTGATAAGATTTTTGTTAACAAATAACTTTTTGTAAGCTAAATATGATCGAAAACCCCGAAAAAGGCAAAATTTAAGTTTAACTACAAGGATATCGGTTATTCTTCCTAAAATTAAAAAAACATTTATGCTAAAAGTTCTTAGTAAGTAGATTGTTACTTACAGCAACATTTTTTCTGGGAGGATCCATGCAGAAAATTTGCTAATATAAGCAAAAAAGTTGCTAAATTTAGAAAAAATTTTGCTGAATTTACAAACTTTTTTTTGCTGATATTAGCAATTTTTCTGCAAGGATCGTCCCAGCGAAAATGTTGCGGACTTCACATACTTTCTTTTTGAGTGTATATAAAGAATATGAATTTTTTCTATTAACATGATAAAGATGTTTTTGAAAAAAATAGTAATCTAGTGACAAAATCGGTATCCTTCTTAACTCTTTACAAATGGTTTTTCTGCATTTTTTTGGCCTAATCCGCATAAACCTGCATTCTGATTTAGTGTTGGAATTATTAAAAAAAATTTTGCCAATTAATTGAATGAAAAATTGAATGAAAAATCAACAAAGCAAAAATATTTACCCACCTTGAATTTCTGAAAAAAAATTTAAAATTATAAGTACTGGACAAAAAATCAATTTGAATTTTTCAATTTCAAAGCCATAGTAATCAACACTTTGTTCACTAAACACTGCGTTATTGCTTCTCTCCACTTCAAAGTTAGTATAAAAGTTTCAATTTATATTGTAACGTCCATTCCAGTCGGAGTTTAGGGCATTCCGATGCTCAAATACCAAAATCCTGGGGGCGGCAACCTGCAATCACTGCAAATCTGCACGATGAAAAAAAACGCCCTGCTGGAAATATAAATCCTTGTAATATACTTTTCTTTGGAAATCATTTCCGTTTCCAATGTTTGCCAGAAAACATAAAGTATATGTTTGGATGCAGGGAAAACGTCTACCGGCAAAAATATATATATTTGCCTTCAAATTTATGTATGTTTATTATAAGTATGTTTGCATGTCTAAAAAATAATATCAACAAATTTTAAAATTGCAAATACATCTTTTTTTAGGTTTGCAAATTGTAATCATTGTAAACACATATTTAAGTACCTGCAAACATATTTAAAAGCGACTATTTAATGCATGTTCAAACCTTTACTCTTTGTAATGGTATCGCTATGGGGAATGAGGAGGAGTCAATTGTCCTAAAAGTAACTGGTTAAAGAAGGACTTATCACAGGACTGGTATAATTTAATACTGAAGTTGGTTAAGCAGTGTCCATTGTCCTAAAATTACCAATCCTGTGACTGGTGAAGGGAGACATACCACTTAACCAGAATGCTTATTAACAAGAAAAATCCAGTTGGCCAGAATTTTACCCATTGGAACATGTTTAGTTTTCGTTTATTTTATACGAAATGGCCCTTTTGCGACAGTCTTGTGGTATGCCCATCTTTGGTTAGTCCTCTGGCATGCAGGACAAATGACCCCCTCCTATGACAAGCCAATGTTAAAGTTGCCAGACATCGCCATATGGATGTTTGTGACCAATAAACTCAATAGACCACAAAAATGCAATAACTGTAGTTGTAGTGAAAGTCAAAATAAAGTTAAAAGCAATAAAGCAAATCTAAAATTTTTTTTAAATATAACAGATTAATTATTTTTATCTATTTATAAAATATTTTTCAAAAAGTTGTCCATGTGCTTTTAAAATTAAAAAAAAAAAAACGTTTTGGTATGGCAGAAATGTAAACTAAACTACACTCATAGAAATAAACCTGTAAAGATATCATAAAAAGCTTCTAAAAATCAATTAAAAATGACGTTGAAAAAAAAATCTGCTAAAACTAAAAGATTTGTTTTCTTAATATTAGTAACATGAGAACAGCAAAAATAAATCTGTTGACCTTTAACATTTTTAGTTGTATAGGAGTTTAATTTTATATAATTCAAAATAGCAGTTCACTCTGCTAAAATTAGCAAAAACTTTTTATAAATACTTGTAAGCTAGAAACAGCAAACAGTGATCACAAAAGAACGAAATTTTCAAATTTACCTCTTCTGGCTTTATTCAAACATGGTATAAAACAAAAACGTGTCGCATGACATGACATTTTAAGCAGAGATGGAAAACCTAATCCGAGAAGGTTGCAGTAAGTGCTTTAAATTCCTTAATGGTAGATTTTCCCGAAAAGGTGAATTACTTTTTATTAAATTTTTTCTGTGTTAAAATTTTTTCGAACGCGCACCTTAAATATAGAATTTACGCTACTTTGATTTTTCCATAATTCTTTATAGTTCGCGTTTGATCGCTGCTCAAAGTTGGGTGTTTTCAACAAATGTGTAAGAAATATACAATATTTGAACTATCATAACTTTTGAACGCGTCAACAGAAAATTACAAATTTGGTGTCAGTTGAAAGATTTAATCATCTTCTTTACAGAGTATTGCACAAAACTTGTTTCTTTTTCCCGAAAAGGTTAACGTAGTTGAAAAACTTTCTTTAATTCACGAATATTAAAAAAACCCTAAATATATTTTTATGAAATTCATTTTGCAATTAACCCAAAGTATCACTTACAACATATAAAACTGTTATGTTGGTATTCAGAGGGATTAAAAATAAACTTATTTTTTCCGATAGCATCTTGGATATTTAATATCAAATTTTATATACTCCCATAGTACCCTAAGACAAATTTCAATAACTGCCTACTCAGATTTTCGTTACTACATCATATGTCCTTTGAAAAGGACATTTTAAGACAAATTATTTTAATAATTGTGCTTTGTTTTCTCTTCCGTCAGGAACTTTTAGTTTGTTTTTCACTTTCCTATAGTATTTTAGTTTAGCAAGTATTTTGTTTTGTTTTCACTTCCTTCAGGAGTTTTAGTTGGGCAGGATCCCCATGTAGTGTTTCTGGCCTCTTTTTAGTAATGGAAACACTCTTTTGTTGATTTTTGGTTGTCTTCTATTTAGTTCACAGTTTACTTAGATTACCCTAATTTTAATTTCATCTAGCTTATATATTAATTTTACACTGGCCCACTTCAACATCTGTGTGACAGGTTTTTCGTTTATAATGCACAAACGTTTAGTTAGTTGCACTTGATCTGTGTGAGGTCTAATAACACATTGAATGTCAGCAATACCCAACGTAATATGAAACCTTTTAATATGTTTTGTTTATGGGTGTTCATATTCGTAAATGCTATTTTATTAGTTCAGACTAATTTCAACTTAAGGTTGAGCAAGGTTGCAATACAACTTATTGTTTTCCCTTTGTACACTATGTTCTGTGAGTAAACACATTACAACACATTGTAAATTTCTTACAAATTTATTTAAAACCCCAATTTTGAGCAGCGATTAAACGCAAACTATAACGAATTTTTGAGAAAAAAAAATTAAGTAAACTCCATATTTTCTCCATATTTAGAAGAATATAAATACCAAGTCCAGCGCAATATGAAAGACCATCTGGAAGAAGTGTCGAAAGTTTTTATAAGCTCAACAAAGTGTTTGATATACTTACATTAAAATTAATACTATGCAAATAACAGTAAATTTTGCTAAAAATCAACAGAAATTTTTGTTAAAAAAATTGTAGATTGCCGATTTTTAATTGTAGCTTTTTATTATCATAAAAAAAAAAAAAATCAAAAAAAAATAAATTTTCACATTTTTTTTGATTTATTTTGTTTTCTAATATTCAGCAAATTTTTTTGATGAATTTAGCAGATTAATTTGTTAATTTCTATTAACTAAAACATAGCTAAAATACAGTAGAATCTCACAAATTAGAACTCTAACAAATTAGAATCGTCCAGAAATTAGAACCGGCCATTCTAATGTATTGTACGCTCTGAAATTAGAACCTGTGGTTCTAATTTCTTTAAGTTTTTTTATTTTGTTTTGTATTTTCACTACAAATTATTTTTTTGCAATGTATTGTACGCTCCAATGTATTGTATGCTCTGAAATTAGAACCTGTGTTCTAATTTCTGGATGTTTTTTTTTTTAGTTTGTCATTGAAATAAAAATAAAACGGGGAATCCCCAAATTATTCGTGGTGAGTACAATTCGGTCATATGCATGTGAAATTTGATATGCTTGTACAAAATTAAATACCTAATAATAAAAAAAATATTTAATGTTTTTCTATGAATTTAATATGTTCATTTAATTAAATATTATTAAATAAAAATTGTTTTGTGTTAAAATAAAGCTAACATAACTAGTTTTATTATAATTATCTGTAAAAAAAAAATGTCCAGAAATTAGAACTTTTCAAAAATTAGAACTGCCCGATGTACAAAGTGGTTCTAATTTCTGAGATTCTACTGTATAACTAAATATTTGTGGATTCAAGAGATTTATTTTTCTATTCTTATCTTACTAATATTTGGCCAAAAAATGTACTAATTTAGACGTTTTTTTCCTCAATGTAATTTTTTACTTATTTTTAGTTTTTAGCAAACAATTTTACCAATTTTTTTCTATCAGTGTATAGCTAATGTTTTTAAAAAATATAATGATTGATTTGCATTCTATTAAAGCTTGTAAAAAAATATTTTTATTTTGGTGAAACTAAACTAAAAAAAATTAATTTATATGGTCATAAGTTTTGCAATTAAGTAATGGAGATTGGGTTTTATGTTATAATTATAAATGTTTTTTTTCTTTTTATTTATGCAATTGTATAGAAATTTTTTTTTTAATTTTTTGATTAAGCTATTTAAAATAATTGCTTTTATAAATAAAATAATTTAGAAAAAAGAAAATAACTTTTTTAAACAAATAAAATGTTCAATTTAAATAAAGTAGTTTTAACAATATCTATATTTATGAAAACAGAGTAAAAACTTTCCATGCTTCACATACATTTTAGTAAAATGCTTTTCAGGTTTTAAGTATTTATCTTAAATTTTACTGTTAACTTCACAACTATACTTGAACTGATTTCTACACTCTTAAAAAAAAGCCCGTAAAAATAGCTGAAAATTCAACTGCAACAAGAGAAAAAACTAACTAAATTTGCGAAAGCAGAATTTTCAATGAAGTTGAGAATTACGTTCTGCTAAGTTTAGGTAACCTTAGTTTTAGGTAAAAAGTTAGATAAAGTACATTAATTGTGCAGACTAGCTGTTAAATGGGAATAAAAATAAATCAATTAAAATCAGCACATGTTTTCTGCTAAATATTTGTTGGTTTAAACTAGGCTAAAAAATTCAGTTAATATCGAAAACTTTCATAAAAAAATTATTTTTTTTTTGTAAGAGTTTTACAGAAAGAAGAAGAAGAAAAAAAATTTTATTGAAAAATTTAGCGGACCCAATATTTGTTTGATAAACCAACAATATGTAATATTAAATTTCCAGTTTTTAATTAAAAAAAAAATCTTCAAAATAACGATTGGTAAAAAAAATATAAAAAAGCTATATATATAAATATATAAAAAAAAATCTGAAATAAGTTGAATTTGTAAAGAAAAATGTCAAAAAGAAGCTCACATTTACAACATAAGAAAACATTAAAAAAAAGCCAAAAAAGCTCTAACAAATATAGCATAAAACTTTCATAATTTCATGATCAGAACTTGTATTTAGCTAAATAGATATATTCTTTTAAATGAAACAAAAAATTTAGCTTATTTTTGGTTGCCTTACTAATAACCAGGGAAACCGCAAATATGCTCTAAAAAAAGTGTTTTATGCGCATAAAATATGCACTAAAAACATAGAAATATGCCCTTAAAATTTAACAAATATGCTCTTAAAATAAGAAAAGTTTATATATTTTTTTAAACAAAAAAATCATATTTTATTAAAAAATCAAAACAATTCAATCTAATATACACAAAAAAATTGCGTATAAAAAATAAGATAAATATAACAATTAAAACGAAAAAAATAAATTAATGCAAAACAATAGGAACTTAAGTTTTTAAAAGGTGTTACAAAAAACCGTAAATTTTTCTATATTTCAGACAATTCTACATTTAGTTAAGAAAAAAATATAAATAATTTTTTTTTGGTAAGCTGTCTCTTCCGAACTCTTTCGTGTCTGATTTGAGCGTTTTTATTTTTTTAATAAATCCTTTTTTTTTAACGGTTTCTTCTTTTTGATTAAAACAATAAGTAGAATAAAAGAACAGGAAAGTGTTTGAAAAATGACATCATACCAGCTTTAAAATTTTGGACGTTTTTTTTTTTAAAAAATACGATTTTCAATAGAGGTTGTTGTTGCAATAAACTACAAAATTTTGACTTAAATTTTCGAATAAAAAGCGTTGTCTGTTACATCTAAGCATATTTTTGTACATTGAAAAAGTTCTTTCAACATCAACTGATATAATGGGGGCGAATTTAAAAGCTAGTACTTCTTTGACATCATATGCCAAAACTGATTTTATTGAAGATCCAGTCAGCTGTTTGCTAATTCTTTTTATGACTTGCAGACCATCGTTTTTTGTTACAATCTGTTCAACTTTGTTCTTAATATTTTCTTTGGTTTAGCATTCTGGTACCTTGTCAATATTTTCATTGTTTCTGTTACTAACCCGTACTGCTCAACAAGTGTAAGACCTGTTGTTTGCAGTTTTTTTATAAATTTCTCAATAAAACCGAAATTAGAAGCAATAAAGATCAATTCAGTTTTGGTATTGGAATTTTCTAATATTTCTTTTGCAATTTTAATTGATTGAGCCTCTTCATTGTTTAAAGCACCAAGAACTTCTAAAATTTGTTCATAGTTGTTGGCGTAATAATTAACCGCTGCAAGCCAAGATCCCCAGCGAGTTATTATGGGCTCAGGTGGTAATGCAAGAGCCGGATACATATATTTTAAAATATCAACTCTACATGGAGCTTTTGAAAACACTTTTTTGACGTCAGCAATTACTTTATTTACATTTTCATAGGAATCTCTAATAAGTTCATATAAAAGGTGGAGACCATGGGCAACACATGTTCATCACATGTGTCATCTTTGGATAGAATACTGCGATAGCTTTACCAGCCTTCACCATATATGGGGCAGCTTCCGTCACAAAAAGCAAAACCAAGTTTCTTTCAAAATTAACATCCAGTATTTTTATAGAGTCATCGAAGAGTCTGGCAATTGTGGAATGATTAGTTTTATCCAATACAGCAGTATGTATTAAAAATTTTTGATTTGAAATTTCTTCATCAGAACTTAAAACATCAATTATAACATTTGCCACATTTCTGACAGCCGCATCAGTAGTTTCTTCTATTGAGATCCATATATATTGATTTTGTAAACATTTAAACATTCTTAAGATGTTCATTTCGCATTTTAAATAAAGGAATGGCAGCTGCTACAAAAGCTTCACACAACTTTTTATAAAAGTCACTTTCTTTTGGTTGTGCACATTCCGTGATAAACAATTGTGTTTTTTCTTTATTTTGACGATTCTCCTTTAACTCTACGTGTCTTGCACTTTGTTTATTGTATTTTAAAATAAAAAAGTATGTATAAAAGAATTCAAAATATGCCCTGAAAGACACAAATATGCTCTTAAAATGTAGAAATATGCCCTAAAAATATGCTTTTACCGCAAAATATGCTCTTAATGCTGAAATATGCAAAAATATGCTCTAAAGGATAAAATATGCTAAAATATGCTCTAACAAATCGATGCCAGAATTCTTAAATTGCTCTGAATCGGATAAATAGTTTATCCATGGATGCATACGACACACAGGAAAAAAAATGATATTGCATATTTGCGGTTTCCCTGCTAATAACTAATGATTTTGGTAACTACTTGTTTTTTATTATTTTTTTGTAATGCAGTGTACACATTTTCTGAGTTTTTATAATGCAGCGAAAATGTAAAACTACTTACAAAAACGACCTCGTCGAACAAAAGTAATGAGTTCTGCCACCGAATTAGATGCAGTTGTCCCTAGAAATACTAATTATTATTTAGATACTGGCATCTGGGCTCCACATTTGCTGGAATATTATACCAATTACCTACACTTAAAACTTATTATAAATAAACCCAAACAAGTTATATAGCTTTTAATAACGATAGGAACATATGTTTGTAAGAAACATAATTATTTTAAATCTGTTTTGTAAAAAAAAAATCCAATAATAATTCATAAAAATCTAAGTTGTTAGATTTTGAGATTTAAATTTATCAAAAAGCTAATAGTTTTAATTCGCAGGTTCAATATATACTCTCCTAAAGTCTAATATCTAACACGAAATAGAAATAATGTTTGGTCTCGGATCATATGTTTGTTTATATCGTTTTGTATTCCGCAATATATAAATATATTCGCAACCAAATACAATTTAGTCAAGAATATCTAATTGCATATGGCGCATAAACAAAAATGAAAACATATTTTTGGATATATATTAAATCAGAATTTGGATATATGTATATAAAATCAGAATTCCAAATATAATCACATCTTATCTGATACGGTTTAATTCGCAACAAAATTTGAACAGATATAATTTAATCATTTGTTTGAATATAATCATTTTTTCACAGAAACCTTATTACTTTAATTATATTATTTAATATTTATTTGTTAATTCAATATTTTAGCCGGCCAACTTTTGTCTGGCTTTCTTTTCGACATTTTTTTTTTTCTTAATGAAGCACAAGACAAACATGTTTTTATATAAAGGGTCCGCCATCTAACATTTTTTTTTTCAGCTAGTGCTTATTTCGTGAATGGTAACACTTAGCTCATGTCTGATTTGACACATAATTAGTTTTATCCTTCCGCTGAACGAATATGGTCCGTATGTTCGTTATCTTGTGAAAAATGTGAAAGAAACTGGCATCCTCATCGATAAAACAAAGCGTGAAAAGCCAAAAACAGTGCGTACACCCGAGAATATTGCTGCTGTGGCAGAAAGTCTGCTGGAAGCGCCATCAACATCAATTCACCGTCGTTCTCAACAATTGAACATTTCAAAGACATCATTGAGACGAATTTTGCATAAAGACCTTGGTATGACGCCATACAAAGTCCAATTGGTTCAGGAGTTCAAAAAAAAAAAAGTTATTTGGCGGACCCTTTACAAGCGCTTTTTGTTGATTTTATGTAAAAAATTGATACACACTTGAAAAACCATCCATCACCACGTTTAGGCAGGTTTTTAGTCGCGTAAAAAAACCAAAAAAAAAAACTTTAAAAATATTTAATTGTTTTTATAATTTTTTGTCTACTAATATTTATCAATTTTTATTTTTTTTGCTGATTTTACAAGATTATTTTGTTACTTTAAATTTACTAAAAGTTTGCTCAAATATAACTTAATACATATAAGTACATTCAACAGATTTATTTATGCTTCTGCAAAATTTTACGAGTTTTTTTTTTAGCAGCAAAGACAAAATATTTTCATATTTATTTATCGCATAACGATATTCTAAAAAAATTTTATTGATTGCAGTTTTCTATTTTTTTTTTTATATATACATCGAGATTATTCTTTTTTTTTTATTATTTCTTAATTTATAACGAGCTTTCAGCCTCCTTATATTTAAAAAAATTAAGAAAATTAAGCATATTACCCGGGTTGATACATATATTTCGATATGATTTAACCATATGGTTTAACACTCTAACGGGTAAGGCTGCCTTAGGGCATCCTTCATAAAATAGACCACACGAAGGAGTGGTTCGTACTTACAAATGAATATATTCCGATAGAAAGCTAAATTTACTAAATATTTTGCGAAGAAATTCTTCGTGTGCCGTGCACGATTTCAAAACGAGAAAGATTTGAAAACGAAAAAGTCTGGTCTTATAATTACAAAAGATTTTTAGTATCACAAATGAAGCCACCATAAATACATCTTTATGAGATTTTCAATTTGGTTTTATTAAAAATCTCATTATTAAAAATTGAATGTTTATCAAAAACAAATTCCGTAATCTCGTTGTCAATTGTCATTAAGTCATCTCTTGGACATATTATTTATATGTCAATCACCCAGCCACATTGCTTATCAGCTTTCAAACGAAAACCTTAAAGATCCTTCAGAAATGTTGATATAAATTTCAAAATATAAATTTTTTGCAAAAGTGTAATGCTATAAACACATAGACGACTGCAGCTACACGACTACAGCCTGTCAAAAATAAAATACACACGTTTATATGAAAACGATTATTTTGGCACCAACACAACTACAACGGCTACCCGACTACTTTTGCCGCCGTAGTCAACTTAGGATAATTTCTATTTTTTTTGGCTGCAAAACAAAAATAGTGTTGACAATAAAACAATATATATAACAAATTAGTGCTTAAAAATATTTTATTTTGTTAAACACAAAAAACGGTCGCAACATTAAATGGTATAATTGCATTAATATTCAAGAGGGGTTAGATAAATTTATTTACACGTTATAATAATGTATTATAAATAAGTAATTGTATTTTAAGTGAACTTTATATACGTGTCTACAGCCATGCATGCTGTTCTATTTTAATAAAGCAAAAAAAAAATGTAATTGGCACTACTGAAATAAAAATTCATTTGTATAAAAACAGCTTTTTATTATGTTGCTGTCGTTTCCAAAATAATAAGTAGCTGGCCACACGGCGACGATTGCAGTGAACGGCATTTGTAGTCGTGTAGCTCTGCAGTCTGCTGTGGTCTATGTGTTTATAGCATAATGCTATTTTTCTCTTTTAATATTGGTGATTGCTACAGAAAAGTGATCCCGTCTCTGGAAAATTCAAATATATTGAATAAAATAGTACATGGACGTAAAGCCATCTCGTTTATCTATTAAAATCATTTAAAAAAATCGCACTACTTTTTTAACCACATTTTGGCTCTAGGATGAGCTACATGTCATTGATCATGAAACAAAATTCAATTTTCTAATCCTCAGGAAATTTTCTTTTATTAGAGTTCCCATACTTATATGTAATTAGGAGTACCGATTTTAAGAGCTTGAGGCAAAATTAGGAGGCTCTCTTAAAAGATTATCGAAAATATTTTGACTTTACATTATAACATACTTTTTTGGAAAGCCTGATAAAGTGCACTTTCAGCAAAACTTTTAAAGGGTCCGCCATCTAACGTTTTTTTTTCAACTAGTGCTTATTTCGTGAATGGTAACACTTAGCTCTTGTCTCATTTGACAGATAATTAGTTTTATCCTTCCGCTGAACGAATATGGTCCATATGTTCGTTATCTTGTGAAAAAAGTGAAAGAAACTGGCACTGAGGACATCGATAAACCAAAGCGTGAAAAGCCAAAAACAGTGCGTACACCCGAGAATATTGCTGCTGTGGCAGAAAGTGTGCGTGAAGCGCCATCAACATCAATTCACCGTCGTTCTCAACAATTGAACATTTCGGAGACATCATTGAGACGAATTTTGCATAAAGACCTTGGTATGACGCCATTCAAAGTCCAATTGGTTCAGGAGTTCAAAAAAAAAAAGTTATTTAGCGGACCCTTTACAATAACCAATAGAGAATATGGGTGTAAATATGTGGGGTAGAAGGAATAAGTCTCATAAACTAGAGGTTCAATGTCAAATATTATTCAAGCAGTTAAAAATGCCAAGTAGATAATTCTTTTATTTATGAATGTTTTTTTCGTGTAGATCGAAAAGTTAACTAAATTAAAACTAAGCGAACAGACAATGTACTTACATTATATAGAGTTGTTTAAGTACAACGTATATGGGTTTATAGCCCTCTATATATCTAATTAAATTTTTTTAGTACATTAAGGTTTTCGCATGAATAGTACTTTCATACGTGGCGTATGAGTGATCTTTACATTACTCATACGTATGTGGTATTAATTATATTTGCATTTATATTCAGCAATAGGCGACTAAAATATATAACATCAATTTTAAATCTTACAAATATTTGTGGAATTTTTCTACAAAATTATGGAATAAAACAAATAAACATAAAAACGTTACACAAAATTTTGTATTTCCTATATTTATATAAAAAAATGTTTTATCAAGTACAGACTCTACATTTTACATGTACATACATTTTACACTTGAGAGTCAAATTGCTACATTCACAGTAAAACCAATGACCGCTAAGTGACCATAGCTTAAATGCAGACAAAAACATACCACTACTACATAGTGAAGACACATACATACCATTCATACATATTAAACATTCCAGAAGCGGATACAACTTCTACTTGGTATTTGACTTAAACAAATAATGAAAAAGCATACACTCTAGGAAAGTTAACGAAATCAAGTAAAAGTATATAAAGTGTTGAAATATATATATTTTTTTTAACGAAAAATAGAGTTAAAGATAAAGTTTATTTGTATAAAAAAACTATTACATATATATTTTTACATTTATTTTTTGTGGTTAAACTATATTATTTGTGTTAAACAAAAAACACATCCCAGCCAGCAAATTTCGGAGCCCTCAAAATACATGACACTAAAATGGCTCAAGAAACAGATAAACTTTGGAGATCTCCTATTTTGGAATCCAAAACGATTCAAATTTTAATCTTTTTTTTAGGTTTCCAATTTTTTTTTTTTTTCAAAAAACACTTTTTTTAACAGACGGAAATAAGAGCCTACTAAAAAATGACTCAAAAATATGAGAGAAATAATTTTTTTCAAAAAAATTAACCACATATGAGTCAGAAACATACAAGAATAATAGTTTTTTTCTGAGCCATCCAAAAAGGCTCAAAAATTATTCTTCTTGAAATAGAGAAAATGTATGAATTATCTATATATATAAAAAGAAGTGTACATTTTGATTGGCACTCCATAACTCGAGAACGGCTGCATAAAATAAAAAATGGCTGAATACGTTTTGTAGAACATGCAATGAGGATGGTTTAAAAAAAAAATTGTTTAAATATATTTTCGTTTGGTCGAGATGTGGTGATTTTTCTGAACATTAGTCATTTTCATATAAATTGTGAGAATATCAAAAATCATCCACCACAAAACGGAACCAGACTTTCAATGAAAATATTTTTTTATTTTTCAATTTTCTTGTTAATAAAACAAAAAAAAAAAAATAAATATTATGATTTATTAATCGACCTTTTTTTAAATTAATTTTCTTGGTAATTCTTTAGAAATATATTCTAAGCAGGCTTCTAAGGTCATTTATTTTCCTAATGCAAATAAAAACTTTATTTCATTATTTTATCCGACGTTTCGTTGGGATTATTTCCAACTGCTTCTGGGATATAATTTTATTAAAATCTGGCAACGACATAAACATATTAAGGAACAAGTATTAGTAACAAACACAAAAATAACTTAACATTATTAGAATAATTACACTTACAAATAATCTTTTTACTTCCACATTTTTAAAACTTCAATATTAAATCCGTATTTGGAGCGACACAAAACGTACGACATAAAACACAAATTAAATTTAAATTGTAAAAATGTAAAAAATTAATAATAAAATATCACAATATAATTAAAAACTAACGCTAAGTATCACAGTTGAATTGTTACTAAACTAAAGCAATGGTGTAATTTGCATTAATGTTGTCTATATCTTCCTTTCTGTTTATTGCACACTTTCTTTTTTGCTGGATTCTTAAACTTTCAAGGGTATACCTTTTATTCTCTTTTCGCTCTTTGTCAAGTATTTTAACATTATTAAGATCAGCTGTATGTTTACTTTCAAAACAATGCTGAGCTAGCGCTGTAGTTTGTTTACCCTTTTTTATGTCTGCATCGTGTTCAGTGATTCTTGTGTTTAAGCTTCGTTTGGTTGTACGAATGTAAACTTTACCACAACCTTCGTCCTCATTCCCCACACATTTGATTTCGTAGACTATGTTACTATGTTCTTTTGTTTCTATTTTAGTTTTTGTTTGTGTAAATAGTGATGTTATCGTTTTGTATGGTTTGTGCGCCAATAATACTGTTTCGTCTTCTATATTGTTCTTGAGTTGTTTATTTTCTGTTAGTTTTGGTATATATGCAAGGCTGTAAAATTTGGTGCTGCCAGATGAATTGTCTACATGTTTTTCCCCGGATTTCCCCATTGTGACTTTATGTGTTATATTTTTGATTATATGTATCGTAAAGCTGTTGCTTAATAATATTTCTTTGATTTTATTAATATTTTTTTTTGAACTTATCATCGCTAATCTGTATAACTTTGGTTATTAAATTTGTTGCAGTATTAATCTTTTGTTTTAAAGGCTGCGTAGAGTGAAAATTTATTAATCTCCCTGATGAAATTGATTTGGTATACCAGTCTGTAATTATTCTGTTCCCGTCTCTGTATATTCTCATGTCCAAGTATGGTAAACTTTCATTAACTTCCCTTTCTATTGTGAACTTTAACTTGTTATGATAATTGTTAAATGTGTTTAGTATTTTATTTTCATCTTTTTTGTCAATTATGGCGAACAAATCATCTACGTATTTTGTGATTAACTTTATCTTTATATTTTCCTTGTGTAGATCCTCCATTGTCTGTTCCAAAAGCCTGTCCAGAACAATGTCTGCAATTGTTGGAGACAGTGGGTTGCCCATTGGCATGCCGTAGGTTTGGCTGTAAAAAGTTTCCCCATAAATAAAATAATTATTTTCATTGAGGCAGAATTGTAGTATTTTAAGAAATTGTTTTTTGGGTATTTTCGTGTAATTTTGTAGGGTTGTACATTGTGTCATAATATTGTTGATCGCTAAGTGAATGGGTATGTTGGTGAACAACGATACTACGTCTAATGAAATAAGAATTTCATCTTTCTCAAGAATTATTCCTTCTAATCTCTTCTTAAGTTCTATCGAATTTTTAATATTATATTTATCTAATATTATGTTCTTTAAAATGTCTCCTATGTATTTTGACAAATTGTAACAAGGGACTTCCACAGATGATGATATTGGCCGTAGTGGCATATTAGGTTTATGAATTTTGGGGAGTCCATAGAGTCTTGGGGCTGTTGCAGAGTTCGACGTTAATTTAATTTTTTCATATTTTGTTATATGCTCCTGTTTGTATAAATCCATTATAATTTTATT
The DNA here is from genome assembly GCA_021234595.1 of Delia radicum. NCBI lineage: Eukaryota > Metazoa > Arthropoda > Insecta > Diptera > Anthomyiidae > Delia > Delia radicum. The sequence goes on from CM037852.1 coordinate 141,148,429, forward strand.
GTTGGCCCTTTGTAGTTTAAGAGTCGGATCTACTCTAATTGTTTTATATGTTGTCTTATCTTCAAGTAATCTTTCCATTTCTATTTTATAATCCCTTTTATATATAATAACGGTTTTATTGCCCTTAATTTCATTGCTCACGCATTAGCCATAATATCGTTTAAAATTCAAATCAACTCGACAAAAAATATTCGCGGTTAAGAGAGAAAGTGTGTCAAGAATTAGACCACCAAAATAAATCGAAAAATCAAATGTTCTGATTGTTTTAATTTTTTTTTTATATTTTTTGTGAATTTAAATATTGCATTATAACCAATTGTATTTGATAATACTAAAATAAAATTGACATGTACACCCATAACTCGTGAAATAATTGTTTTTTGAAAATATTAAAAAGACATGAAAATACATAAAATTGAATCCAAAAGCCATTAAACAACGCCGAAAACTGATTTTTATCGGACTCATATATGAATCAAAAGTGGCTCCAATATACGAGGGAAATTCAGTTTTATTTTTTTTAACTCAAAAATTACTCAAAAAAGACTCCAAGAACTGAAAAAAATTTTCATTGACACACTCAATTTTCTGAGTAATTTTTGAGTCCAAAAGGAAGTCTCTTTTGGATGAACCACTTTCAAACAAAAACTTTGAAACTGTTTTGAGCACGTTTGCTGGCTGGGATACTTCTAAAGATAAATAGAAAATATTAAAATGTTAAGTTTAAAAAAATATATTTACATTTTAGTTGCTAATGGCTAAATTATTTTAAAACATTTGAATTGTTTATAATATTTTATTTAACGCAAAATTGTTTGAAATTTTAAAAACTTTAGAAAATAAATGGAAAAATATATATTATAATCAAAATTATACAACAAGATACAAAGATTTTAATTAATCTGTTGTAAAAAATAATATATAAAAATTTAGATTAATAGATAAAATTACAATTTGGGGCCTTCTAATTTCAAGTAAAATTGTTTTTAACTTGCTAAGCTTAATTACACTGCACAACTCGAAATGTAAAACAAGAGTACCTACCATTGATCTTAACTATTTTGGACACGCTGATTATATTAGAGTGCTCAATTTTTTCACTTATGGGCCAGATTTTTTTTAAATTCGAATTAAAACTTTGCATATTTTAGCGCAGTTTGTTTATACACAAAAATTTAAAAATAAAGAGAAAATCGCTCATACATTATCATATATGAGCATACAACATGTGGGTATAGCTGGCTATATATGCCTTTATATAGTTTAATATATGACCATATGATCTCATGTATTACCATTTGCGTTCGGATCCGAAATTTGAGGGTATATGGTCGCATATGATCATATATGAGCATAACTGGATAGTATATGAGAATTTGTGAACACATATTGTCATATGCGATCAAATTGCAGATCAAATTTCGGATCCCAACATATATGGTCATATATGAGACCATATATGATCATATATTTAACTATATATGGACGTAGAGGGAAGTTTTAGCCACATACAGTAATGGTCAAAACATATGGAACTGAGATCGCATTTGTTGTTTTCATTGATTTATTTTCTTCAAATCACACTTAGTTACTAAAATGAGTTTTTTACATATTCTTCATACATTGTTTTATGTTAAACAAGTAAAAAAAAAATAAGTCCGTTAAATTAAAACAACAAAAAATTAATAATATGACATGTATTCAAAATGCAGGTGTTCAAAGCATTTGCAACGCTCATTATTCTTACTCTTAACGAAACAATTTATACTAACAAATGCTAGGATATAATGGTAATCGCATTCCTTTTTAATATGAGATTCAGGCGTTACATTTTTTAAACAAATTTATTATAATTATTGTTTCTTAATAGTTGTAATAAGATGTTGGAAGCATAAACATCGTAAGAATAATTTTTGTAAAAAATGACTGGAAATAAATACAATTCTGATTTTAAATCAAAAGTTTTAAATGATATTCAAAATGGACTTTCCCAAAATAAATTTCTATAAAGTACTCCGTTCCAAAATCAACGATTTGCCGCATTGTTAATAGTGGTAACATACACACAACTCACAAAGATGGAAGACCCCGTATTACAACTGTAAGAGAAGATCGGAAAATCAAAAATTTTTTTACGAAATATCCCAAAGCAATTCCCAGAGAAGCTAAAACTGAACTTTTAATAGATGCCAGTCTTCCCACCATTAAAAGAAGACCCAGAGAATATGGTCTTAGAAGTTATAGATGTACAAAAACACCATTTGTGTCGGAAAAAAACCTAAAAGTTCGGCTTGACTTTGCACGCACCCATTTGAACTGGACTTAACAGCAATGGAATAATGTACTGTGGTCAGATGAGTTTAAATTAAACCTCCGGGGATCAGAGGGAAGGCCAATGCTCGAAGACCACGAGGCGAAAAGTTTATCCCAGATACACAACCGCCAGAGTGAAGCACGGGATTGGCCCAATCCACCGCATTACTAGCCCAATGACGGCCACAATCTTTAAAGATCTTTTGAGTTCAGTTATGCTTCCGTATGCTGAATGGGAAATGCCACTCTCATGGACCTTCCAGCACTACAACGACCCAAAACGCACAGCGAGGGTTGTAAAAGTTTGGCTGCAGGAAAATTAAATTAATATCATATCGTGGCCGGCTCAATCTCCTGATCTCAACCCGAGTGAGAACATGTGGATGATTGTAAAACGGAATATCGGCAATAAAGTATTCCGAAATGGTGATGAAATTTTCGTCGAGTTGGAGAAGCTGTGGAATAAAATTTCGGACGATTGTATTAAAAAGCTCATTACCTCAATGCCTAAGAGGTGTTCAGAAGTTATAAAAAATAATGGCAACGCTACAAAATACTGAACGTTACAACCATTGTTTGTATTTCCTGTTAATTACTTTAAGAGTTGCAAATGTTTTGAACACTGCACTATCGACTTATTTTGTTAAAATTACTTTTTTTTATTTTTGAGAAGTTATGAATAATTTTTTTGTATTTGTAAAATAATATGCTATAACTGAATTTAATAAAAAAAAACAAAAACTTATACCACAAATCTTTTGATCAAAAAAATTATAACTACCTAAAACATGATTTCAGTTGCAAATGTTTTGAACACCACTGTATGATCATATGCAAACCCATATATTATCATATATGTTCATATACGAATCAATTTTCACATGGGCTAGTTTTTAATGCTAAATGCATAACAGACCTGCATTAATATTCGGCTATCAAATTTTATCAATAAATGTGAAGCTTAAACAAGTATTGAAAAGTAGAGTTTAAAAAAATATATTTACATTTACAAAATATTTCAATTCAAAATGTTTAATTAATCAATTGTAGAAATAATGGTGGTAATACCCTTGTTTATGGTAATTAACTACACAATGCTTATTTACAGGTACGTACCTTTACAATACCTAGACTATTAAAAAATAAAACATTTCTTTATTTATTAAACATAATATTGTTTGATAAACAATCAAAATAATTATTTATTTTAATTTTTTTAATAATTTTTTTAAATATTGAAATAAAAAAACAAAACAAACTGTAAAATAAACTTTACAGGGCTGGAAAAACATTTATGACACTAATGATATAAAATTACCATTTTTATAACATATTCGATATTAAATAAATCCGGCTAATATAAAAAGTTCACATTAAGAGATTAGTTTACAATTAGAGGCCTTTTGAGTTCGAGTAAAACTTGTTTAAACTTGTTAAGCTTAATTAAACTATGGAAATCGAAAAATAAATCTTGAGTACCGACCAGTAATCCAGTTTTTTATATACAAAATTTTAAAAATTGAATATTTTATGTTAGTTTTTTCTTGTAAATACATAAAAGACCTTCATTAATATTCTGATAACGAATTTTGTTAATAAATGTGCAGCATTAACAAGTAAATTTTTGCTTTTTGCCCAGCATATAGTTTACAGATATCGGCCTCTTTCTAACAAACGAGATACATTTGCATTTTTTTAGATTTAGTTCCATTAAATTCAAGACACACCATGCATGAAACGAATCCAAGTCATTTTGTAAGAGAGAATGGTCGGAGTATTGATTATAGCTAAGGAAAACTTTAACATCATCAGCATACATCAGAATATTTGAAAACTTATTACTTGTGGTAAATCATTAATAAACAATGAAAATAAAAGAGGTTAAAGGTGGCTGCCCTGAGGAACTCCAGATAGAACATCAATGTTTTTTGAAGATATTTGTTTCAAAAGAACGCTTTGTTTTCGATTTGTTAAATATGAGTATATCCACTCAATACTAAGATCAGTAAATCCCATTAAATGTAATTTTTTTACTAAAAGCTTATGGTAGACTTTATCAAACGCCTTGCTGAAGTCTGTATAAATTGAATCAGTCTGTTTTCTTTGAAGGAAACCACGATTTACTATTGTAGTAAGTTGTAAAAGATTTGTTGAAGTCGAGCATCTTTTTTGAAAACCATGTTGAAAAGGAGAAATTAAAGTGTTTATTTGATGACATAAGTGATCAGTAATAATCTTTTCAAAAAGTTTAGGTATAATGCTCAACTTTGCAATACCTCGGTAGTTTGTAATATCAGATTTACTTCCAGATTTAAAAAGAGGTATGATAAAAGAGTCTTTCCACATATTAGTAAAATAGTCATATTTAATTGATGTATTAAACATAAGTGTCAACGGTGTAGCTAAAGCATCAGCACATTTAACGAGAATTGAGCTCGGAATTTTATCAGGTCCACTATTATAGGAAAATTTAAGCTTTTTCAAACCTTTAGAAACCAATGAAACATAAAAAAAAGGAATGGAAATTGTTTGATTTGCAATCAGTGAAATCGGGTAACTGTTGGAATCATCAAATGTTGCATCCGAATAAGTAGTAGAGAAAAAGTCAGCAAACAGATTGCTAATAATAGCATCATCAGAGGATTCGTTGCGTTGAAATTTCATCACAGCAGGAAAGTCCGTTGTTTTTCTTTGGAGTTTACAAATTTATAAAACGATTTTGGATTACGCTTAGAATTATTTTTCATTTTAATTAAATAATCTGAGTAACAGGACTTATTTAAGGTATTATATTCGGCGAGACAAATAGAGTATTTACCATGATCAACAGTAGAACCAGATTGTTTATATTTTTTGTAAAATTTATTTTTTTTATTTTTAATACTAGCCAGTTGCTTGGTGTTCCATGAAGGTCCAGAAAGTTTCTTAACAATTTGTTTTGGAATGCATAAATCCATTACAGAGTACATTTTGTTGTAGAAGGAGTCAGTCATAAAATCAATATCAGCAGTTGTACCAGTATTAAACAATAAAAGAGTATTCCAGTTTGTGTTATTGAGGAATTCATTAATCATATTGTAATACGATCGTGCAAAACAAAAAACCTTTTCGTTATTTTTTGTAGAAGAATTGACAAGATCAGATGGAATACATATATTTATGTTAATCGTCGGGTGATATCGGTCTTCCGGGGTGGAAATGGGGCTAGTTCGAACAATGTTACATTCTGCATTATCATTAACAAATATTAAATCCAATAATTTAAAATTATCATTCAATATGCCATTTAGTTGAAATAAACATAAATCATGTAAAATGTCAAAAAGCTCCTGACACTTTTTTCCGATTTTGACGGAACAAAATACTTCTCATCAGGTAAGAACTTCCAGGATAGTTTAGGTAAATTGAAATCACCAAGCACGATAACAGAGTCCTCTGGGTTGGCAGTAAGAAGAACAAATTTAATTGCTTCACCATGTTGGTCATATAAAGACTGCGGAGATGATGGAGGAATGTACGAACAAGTAATAAATATTTTTTTACGTTTAATTTTAATTAAAACTGCAATAAATTCAATGTTTTCGAACTTAGGGTCAATTAATAAAACTTCTGAAGGCAAAACATTTAAAACCGCAATTAGGACTCCACCGCCAGTTTCAATAGTGCCACGATCACGTCTAAAGATGTTGAATTTATTAGAAAGTATTTAATTTTGCAAAATCAGATTGCAAAATTAATCATCACATTTCACAATCGATTAAAGCATTTTTGTGTATAAGCAAAAAAAAAAAAAAACAAATCTGAACAATTATTTCATGTAAAAAAGAAAGATCAGTTCATGGGAAAAATTCAAAATGTGCCCAAAACTCATATGACAACATAGTCATAAAGAGTTCCCTATGAGTTCATCTTTTAGTGTACAATGTAGACAGCTTAAGAAATCACGTGCACTTAAACTCAGCCAATAAAGTTAATATTTGCGAAAACTAGCTTAACAAAAACTTTTATTACAATGAATATCTACAAAATATTTTAAAATTTTATTTGAGGCGCTTGTAGCATAAGGGGTTCAAGTGACTAATGTTGAATATTGAGAAAAAAAGGGCTTAAACTTAAATTGCAATAAAAAATGTTAGATATTATCTGGAGTATAAGTTTTTAATTAGAGAGATTCTGTGATATATTTAAATCTAACAAGCTAGAAAAATATCAGCTTTTTCATATACAATTAATCAAAAATAACCTTTGCATTAAGCAATGTCGCAATTATACCCCTTGTGGTCTAACTTTATACCCAAAAAGAGTCATAGCTGAAAAAGCTGCTAAAATTTCATTCAAAATTACATTTCAGTAAAAACTGATAAAATTATCAGTTTTTGTTTTTTGTTTTTAATAAGAACATCAAAAATAAAACTGTAAAGTTTACAAAATTTTAGTTATATTCGAGTTGAGTTTTATTTAATTGAAAATAGCAAATTTACTCTTCTAAAATTAGAATTTTTTTTTACTAAATTGATAAATCCCACGTATAAAAAGATAATATATAATACGTTTAAGATTAGGACACAGTAAACTAAACTACACCTGTATGCCCAAAATGTAACAACTCACCTGTAACAATAACAAAGATCTCTCATCTATTAAACAACATCTACACTCAAAAAAATAGTTAGTACAAAAGTTAGTAAAACGTCTTGTAAATCAGGTATACTATTTTTTAGCAAATTTTTTTGCTAAAATCGTGTTTTCAGCTAAAACCTTTTCAGCACTTAACGGTTTTATACTAATGCTTTACTAATATACTAATGTTTTACTAATTAATTTTGCTAAAAAAAATTGTGCTGATAAGCACATTAATAGTGTGGATGACAACCAGATTGAAAGATATACGCAGAATGAAGCAGATGTAGCGGCATGTCAAGATGTAGTAGAGAAGAGGAAAATGATACTAAAAAGTACAACTCTAATAAGACATATAAAAAAATCAACCATGGAAGACTTTTGTATCTGTTTTTCATACATAAATCAAAATTGAGGATTAAAATAACTTAATTTTGCGTTGTCACCGGCTTGTGAAAATAATTGTCTATTAATTAAATAAAAGACAAAAGAAAATAGTTAAATTTAATATGTATTTCTATAATAAATGTTAATAGATTAATAATCTAGTGTGGTCAAATTGCAAACAAACATATACACCCATGTAGACAGAGTAAAGCGAAAGACAAAGACACACATCTTAGTATGGTTCCTTCTTCTTATTGCAAAAAAAAAAAATGGTTGTTTTTTTCGTTTTGTTTGTTTTTGTTTATTTTTTCGTTTCGTTTCTGTAATTATCTTCGGCAGTTGCGTCATTTAAAAGAAAGCATCATTTAGACTACCATTGATGTAAGTAGTTGAAAGAAAATTTTTGTTATGTTATATATATTTATTTCTATATATTTTCAGATATTAAATTAATTCATGACATCAATGTGGGAAAATTAAATTTTTTATATATCGTAATTATTGTAAATTATTTTTAAAAGAATCCAAAAATATGGTTTATGATTTTCAGCAAATATATTAACTAAATTACAATTTTTTTACAATTTTTTTGCGTTTTTTTCAGTCTACTAAAATTTAGCACAAAAGTTATTAATTTTTACCAACGCTTTTTTATTTTTAATCTACTAAGTGTTAGCAAAACTTTAGCTGAATCTACTAATTTTGTTGCTAAAAATCAGCTCGCTGATTTTCAGCACAAGATTTTGCTGACATTAGCAATTTTTTGCTAGCACCCTCCTGACTAAAATTTTGATGACTCAGCAAAATGTTTTGCTGCTGTACCTATCGAAATATTAAAAAATATATAATCATGTTTCATTATTTCAACTATTATAGAAAGTAAATATTTTTTTCTAGCAATGTAAATACTATTGTAAGTAAAGACGAAGGCCTCTGTGGCCAGTTCCTCCCCTTTGTATTATTAATCTGTAATCGAAAATTGGACCTTCAGATTAGACTACACCCAAAAAAATAAGTTAGTAGAAAAGTTAGTAAAACGTCTTGTAAATCAGATATACTATTTTTTAGCAAAATTTTTTGCTAAAATCGTATTTTCAGCTAAAATTTTTGTGATACTTATTCAGCACTTAACTGTTTTATACTAATGCTTTACTAATATACTAATGTTTTACTATTTAATTTTGCTAAAAAAACACATTTTACCCCACATTTTTAACTAGGCTCTTTACATTTGCCAGGTCCTCGAGATCTTTTCAAATGATTTTACCCCGTAATTCATCATGGCTGGAGCATTCTTGTCAAAACTTTTGCTGAATCTACTAATTTTGTTGCTAAAAATCAGCTCGCTGATTTTCAGCACAAGATTTTGCTGACATTAGCAATTTTTTTGCTACCACCCTCCTGACTAAAATTTTGATGACTCAGCAAAATTTTTTGCTGCTGTACCTATCGAAATATTAAAAAATATATAATCATGTTTCATTATTTCAACTATTATAGAAAGTAAATATTTTTTTCTAGCAATGTAAATACTATTGTAAGTAAAGACGAAGGCCTCTGTGGCCAGTTCCTCCCCTTTGTATTATTAATCTGTAATCGAAAATTGGACCTTCAGATTAGACTACACCCAAAAAAATAAGTTAGTAGAAAAGTTAGTAAAACGTCTTGTAAATCAGATATACTATTTTTTAGCAAAAATTTTTTGCTAAAATCGTATTTTCAGCTAAAATTTTTGTTATACTTATTCAGCACTTAACTGTTTTATACTAATGCTTTACTAATATACTAATGTTTTACTATTTAATTTTGCTAAAAAAACACATTTTACCCCACATTTTTAACTAGGCTCTTTACATTTGCCAGGTCCTCGAGATCTTTTCAAATGATTTTACCCCGTAATTCATCATGGCTGGAGCATTCTTGTCAAATACGTGTTATACGCTCATTTAATTCTTTACCCATAGCGTTAAGGTACTTTAACGAAACTTATTCTACCCACAGAAATAAACTTGTTCAGTATAGTTGCTCAAATGGCATAATTAAGTTCGGTATAAGCAATTGTCAAAAGGGACAGCAAGAATTATTATACATATTATTTTCTTTTTTTTCTTTTTTATTTTTCTAAGTTTGTTATATCAAGCATAATTTTTTATTTGTACAAATTTACTTACTTTTATTTTATAAGTAATTAGTTTACAATTGTGTGGATTATATTAGTGTGTGATATATTGTATTTATTATTTGGCCAATTGGGCTTACAAATTACAAAATGAATTTTTTTTTCTTAAATAAATTAAAATTAAATTAAAAAAATTGTGCTGATAAGCACATTAATAGTGTGGGTGACAACGAGATTGAAAGATATACGCAGAATGAAGTAGATGTCGCGGCATGTCAAGATGTAGTAGAGAAGAGGAAAATGATACTAAAAAGTACAACTCTAATTAGACATATAAAAAAATCAACCATGGAAGTTTTTGTATCTCTTTTTCATACATAAAACAAAATTGAGGATTAAAATAACTTAAATTTTGCGTTGTCACCGGCTTGTGAAAATAATTGTCTATTAATTAAATAAAAGACAAAATAAAATATTTATTTATTTAAACTAAATGTTTATATGTGTGGTCAAATTGCAAACAAACATATACAGAAATGTAGACAGAGTAAAGTGAAAGACAAAGACACACATCTTAGGTAGATTTTTATGGTTCCTTTTTCTTATTGCAAAAAGGGTTGTTTTTTTCGTTTCGTTTGTTTTTGTTTATTTTTTCGTTTCTATAATTATCTTCGGCAGTTGCGATAGCATCATTTAGACAACCACTGATGTAAGTAATTGAAAGACAATTTTTGTTATGTTATATATATTTATTTCTATATATTTTCAGATATTAAATTAATTCATGTCGTCAATGTGGGAAAATGAAAATTTTTAAATTTCGTAATTATAGTAAATTATTTTCAAAAGAATCACAAAAATATGTTTTGTGATTTTCAGCAAATAAATTAACTAAATTACAATTTTTCTACAAATTTTTTGCGTTTTTTTCAGTCTACTAAAATTCAGCAAAAAATTTATTAATTTTTAGCAAGGCTTTTGTATTTCTAATCTACTAAGTGTTAGCAAAACTTTTGCTGAATCTACAAATTTTGTTGCTAAAAATCAGCTCGCTGATTTTCAGCAAAAGATTTTGCTGACATTAGCAACTTTTTTGCAAGCATGCTGACTTTACAAACTTTTTTTTTTGAGTGTACGTCCGAGCCAGCCGTGGCGGTCATATGCCAGAAGTAAATTTCATGTCAATTTAAAAAAATCATATTTGTCTTATTTCATTTCAAAGTTCTATACCTCTATAAAAAACACCATTTAGCACAAACTTTATACAAAAATAATCGGTTATAGAACATAAATTAGAACATATTATGATAAGTTGTTCTGTAACCAGTTATTTGGATTTTACTATTTTACTAAGTAACATCGTCGTTTGTTTCACATGCTGAATTTAATTTTCAATTACGCATTTCTGAAAAATGGATTCTGGACCCTAAAATATGTAAAGATTTCACATTATTTGATACAATGTAATCAAACCACAAAATATTATAAATTTATCAAAATATAAAATATCATCTGTCACTTGATATTTGATGTACAATGCAGAATGAGAAAATAAGCAGATGAAAGCTTTCACCCTTGTTGGCAAAATACAAACGACATAATTTTCCATACATTTGGTTTTATAAATGCACTTTAAAAATAAAATAACCAAAAAACAAAATCAGCTTGTAAGATAATGTATTATTTCGACAATCAATTCTGTTCAGTTGTACTTTGATTGCTTTAAAGTTGAAATACACATTGCGAAGACAATTTTCTTCGTTGTTTTACCCTCTGAACAAGCAGCCAGCCAGTAGTTTTATGATATTGTTTGTTTGTCTTTACAGCCAGTTAGTCGCCAAGTTAATAGTATATCTAGTCATTGTGATGACTTTAAGTAGACAATAAGAAGCACAGAATAGAAAAAAAAGAATGAAAACTGAAAAGAAGTCGCAAGAAACACCAACTCAGCTTCTGTTTCCAGCAACATTTCGCACAATTTTTATGTTGAACTTTTCGATTTATTTTGACTGTTTTTGAAATGGTGGCTGGCATCAACATTGCTTAACAATATCTTTCTGGTTTGTTATGCTTCCGTTTGCCTTAAAATATATTTTTATTTGTTCTTTAACTATTTGTTGGTCTCATAATAATACTGCATACATTTTGGGTTTTACTTTATAGTCATGTTTAAAAATAAATAAAACCAGTCGATGTTTTTCTCTTTTTGTTGAAAGTCCCATATAAGTTTGAAAATATTGTAAAGTTTTCTTATGGCGCCAGACATACTGGCATCATCAGCAACGAGACAGTTGTATACGATAACAAATAACATTTTTTTTTTTTTACAGTTAATTTTTGTGAATTTAAATTATTGTAATGCAAGGTTAACAAATTGTCGAAATTTAAAAGAAAATTGAAAATTATAATTTTTAAAAAATTACACGGGGCTACAAAATGAATCAGTTTTTATATAATTGAAGAGCTTAATGTAAAAACTTGATAAGATACATTTCGTTTATTGCTGGTTTTATCTGTTTTCTAGTCACCTATTGATGAGTAAGTTGGCTATCGTAGTGTATTTTGTTATCAAATTGAACTTGTTCACAAAATTGCTGTCAAAAGTTGCGTTTTTTTTAATTTTCGTGGAATAATTTTGGGGCACCACAGCATTTAAAAGTTGGAAACTGGTAATTTTTTTTTAATGAAAAGCTGTTAAATGTTGCTAAGTATTCCCTAGAGTTTACTATCGAGAAAACATAAAAAGTACATTCATAATTTAAAATCTTTATTTTTAGGAAAACTCACTACAGTCAGCTAGTATTTGGTTCGTATTGATTAGAAAACATGTGTTAAACATTCTTGAATTTGTTTTAATTAAATTTGTCACAGACTTCATATATTTAAAGTGAAAGACATAGTACGCGAATTTGTTTCATAAATTAAGTAATCCGTGATGTTTACTAAATGTACATATTCAAATTTCGGATCTTCTTTCCGCTGTCGATTTTTTATTAATGAAATAGTTAAAAATGAGAAATTTTTACTTTAAAAAGTTGTATGGGGAATATTACCGAATCTTTCGAAATGTGTAATATATCAAATTAAAAGCCATGGTTCATACTATTTGAATGTTGCAAAAGTAGTATTATTATTTTCAATTTTGTAAAAAGTTTATATAAAAATTAAAATTTTTCACTAAAAAGTTTTTTGCAAATATTTCTTTAACTAAATATAATTTTGAAACCCTAATTCCATATTTGTGATCTGCGTCACAAAATTAAATCATAAAATTTTTCTGAATTTGATGAAAGGTGTTTTCAAACACATTTCTCATAGACATTCAAATATATTTTGTAATGGTATAGAACGTATGAACAACACATTCTGATGTTTTACACCTTGGAACATAACGAAGAAAACAAAAAAAAAAAAAATGATCCCAAATTGTATTTCATATCGTTAGTTTCGATTGAGAGTGCAAACAAAAAATACGATTTTTGAAGTTTGTGTAAATTGTTCGATTTTTCAAAGTATTTGTCTCAAATTTTCTTTTCTGTAAACTTTTTGAGGACAATCACGAACACGTAAAAAAATACATATATCCATCGTTCGAATCGTGAGTTAAACAAAAAATTCATAGAAAAACGCACTTTCAGTTTTTTCTGATACGCTTACCAACGAACAACATTTGATTTTTATTTATATAGGTAGAAAAAGAAGATAGAATATAATGGTAAAAATAAGAACTTATGAGAAACGCATTACTTTTTGTATTAAAATAGTCCGAAAATTAACTAGTTATTAGTAAGCCCTAACTATTTGTAATAAAGTAATGCAGAGAGTAAGCTGGTGTCATTACTGATAGTCCGAAAATAATGATATGTTATTACCGTTTCTGCACCGCAAAGTCTCAAGTAGTTTTTGAATTGCTGGACTTTTAAATGACCAGCATGTCTTAGTTTTTAAGTATAGTCCCTAATAAAGGGCAGCATGAATTTGAAATGTTGTGTGTACCCTGTATAAAAAATGTCTTGCGAATGTCTTACAAGACATTCATGCTATCATTTATTACCTACCATTGTCCATCGTTTCTCTCAACTCAGTCAACTTTGATTAATTAGAGTTATAAAAACTCAGTTTCAAGAGGTTTCGAAAATGTTTGAAATAGCAAATATGTTTCCAGAATAAAATTGAATTACAATTTATTGTGTAATTAATGTCATATTAAACAGGTGTCATAGAGATACTAATCATATTGTATATGCGTATATAATAATTTGTATACAAATAAAATATATCAGGAGTTCTTTAATACATCGCATTAAAATTGGCCGAGGGTCTTCAAATTAGTTTTTGTACACATTTACTCAATGTAGCCCATAAACATCTCTATATCCAGTTTTAAAAATTTCAAAAACCAGGGATATTTTCACGATCTAAGTTTTCAATAAACTCAAAAAATCACAAAATTAGCAAATTTGAAGAGCTCTATTCTCTGATTTACATACCAGTCGATTCATATGGTTGTCCTCTATCACACCTAACAAAAAAAAAAAACATATTTAAACAAAATGCATTTTTGATGAAAATACAATTTTAAGATGACTTTTTGATATTATTTTCACCTTCAAAATTTTTTAAACAAGCATCAATCGCAAATCTAACATTTTTTGTATAAAATTTAATTGTTATGTGGAGCAAAAGCCATCTAACTTTCTCGAGTTTTTTTTTAAATCTTACCTTTTTTTTTTTTTTTGGATTTGTACACTTAGGAAATTATGTTGGTAAAGACGACAGCAATTGTAGTCAAAAACAAATGAAATTTAATTTAAAAAAAGGAAGACTTACATTTCATTAAATTCAACTAACATTGTCATTTGTTTTTTAATGTTCAAAAAATGACTAACAATTGTAGTAAAAATGAACCACATGGTAGTAAAATAGAAACCAAAATTTTTATTTTTTATTTTTTTAAATAACAAAAAACAACTGTAAAAAATGAATGTAAAATCATAAAACAGTCATTTGATGTGAGTTGTTTTTCTAAATGAACTGCAAGGTTAGTTAAAAATTTTATTTGTTCTACAAATGACTTACATTTACATTAAAAATAATGAAACTGTATTACAACCCAAACAACTACATATTTTTAAAGCAGAAGTTCCCTGAGTGTATTTATTAAATTTGAATTTCTAATACAACAAGATACAATATCTTATAAATTACAGTATTAGAATCAGACAAGTTAAATAGGACATTGTATATAAATAAATTAATTATAATGAAAATGAAAATTATTCAAGTTCGAGGCCATACTCTATATTTCTTTATTAGGATATTGTCCTAACAAATAATCTATAGAGTTTTTGTTTTCAAATTTATTCTTTGACCCTTTCAGGAATGTCTTGATAGATCTATTTCGGCAATTTTCTAGGTTCCCATCATCAGAACACGTTTTGAAAGCGGTAACAATCCTATGCCAAACATCAAACATTCATATAAACTAGTTTACTCACTACATGAGAACTAATATATATTACATGAGCTCGAAGTAAAAAAGATTATTACCATTGATCAAAAAATAAATTGAAAACTTGTTTTTTGTGTGTATGTCTACCTTTGGTAAATATTCAATACACGTTTTTGTTTCTTTTCCTTTGATCTAATAAGACCAGAAACGATATTTTTTCACTATCCAATTTGCCTCGAATATCCTCTACTACATCAGATAAGACTGAAACACAGCTACGTCGAGGCCTGAATCCAGATTGACGATCAGTCAGAAGGTTGTTGTCATTAACAAATTTATAAATTTGTTTTTGCACAAGATGTTCGAAAACTTTGGATAAATAAGGCAGGATAGCAATTGGACGGAATTCATTAACCGATTTAGGTACCGGGTCAATTTTGGCATATTTCCAGTCGATTGGATAAGTGCTGGTAGTAATGATAGTGTTAAACAGATGCGTTAGAGTTCGAATTATCCAAGGTAAAACTATCTTCACGAACCTGGGATTTATGTCATCCAAGCCGACTGCACCAGACTTAACAGTATTAAAACCTGCGGCTACGTCCAACACATTAAGGCATTGGAAATTAAATTGATTATCTGTTGTGTTCAAAGGAAGGTATTGATCATAGAAGTCAAACTGTACAGAAGGAAGAGGAATATTAACAAAGTTGTTATTCAGCAATTCAATGTCAGCATCTATTGTATGGAAATTTGATCTACCTATACCAATATCATGAATCAGTTTCCATGTCTTTTTACTGTCAGCCGCTGCGTTAAATTTATCAGAGTAATAAGAAGATTTGTCACGTCTTATTCTCGAAACAACAGCTTTTCTAGCCATACGATATTCATGTTTGAGCTCTGGAGTCCTATAACGCTTCCACCTGTTATAAAGACTATCACGACGATCAATTAACAATTTAGTTTCCCCCGTAAACCATGGTCGTACGCTGCCTCTGATAACCCTGTTTCTGACGGGAATATGTTTGCTGTAAATCTGTAAAACATGTTGATTAATAAAGGCTAATTGTTCATCTACCGATGGTAAAAAGTAAATATGGTCCCATGCGGTATTATCAAGGTCATGTTTTAAAGCTAAAAAATTAATATTCTTAAAGTCCCGAAAAGTAAACTGTTTGGGCTGATATTCATTAGCAAAATCATACGAAACAAAAATTAGATCGTGCTTTGAAAAGGCAGATGCAGCCAGTTGCTCATAATATAAGACTTTTCTTCCATTACTAACAAAAAATAGGTCCAGCAAGCTGCTATTTGTGGTTGTGAAGTGTGTAGGTCTAGTAGTATTGACTGTAGATAAATTAAATATTGACATAGCGTCAGTAACATCCGTAATATTGTCAAGCAAATTGCTATTAAAATCGCCAGATATAACAACTTCAGAGTACGAAACCGAAAGGAGCTCCAATTTAGCAATGAAAGTGTCAATTTTCATATGCTTATCCGGTCTATATACACATCCAAGCATCATATTTTCACCATAATAATTGACCTCAATAAATACATATTCAACCTCATCGGCAACATTATACGAACTAATAAGTTTGCTTGAAATGCTATCTCTAATATAGATTGCAACACCTCCAGCATGACTACTTCTGTCAGATCGAAAGATACGGTATCCTTTCAGTTCATATATGTCGTCATCATATATGTCGTCCAGTGCAGAAAAACATTACCATATACCTAATTATTATATGTTAGGGTGGTATTTTTTTTTTTTTTTTGTATGAAGAAAAACTTTTTGAAAAATTTAAATTTATTGTTCAGATAATTGTAGTACTAGGTCTGAAAGTTATTTGATGCAAATTTCAAAAAATCGTATAGCAGAAAGACGGATTTTTTAAATTTTTTTTAAATTGCTTTAATAAACACATAATTTTTCATCAGTTTTGTCTTATTAAACACGAATATTTTGAAATTTGTCAAATCAGACTAAAGGTTTTCGAGATATTGCTTAAATTTCACTAAAAATTGTGTCTTTTTTCTCTATTTCTGAAATTTTTTAAAAATTATTTTAAAATTTTTTGATTTTGCTTTCAAATACTACACAAAACATACTTTCATTTAATCATAATTGTGTCTAAAGTTAGAGATGACGTATCACAAAATATATTTTTAAAAATTTATATATTTTTTTTCATATATCAGAGGCTTAGTGCACAGGTCGTCAAGTGTAAAGTAATCGGATTTTCTTAAAATTGTCACCACAAAACTATTGGACCTAGTGCTTCAACAATCAAAACATTAATTAATGAAAATCAAAAGTTAAACAAAATATTCTCGCAATAATCATGTGAAAAAATTAGGAAGCAAAACAATTTTAATACACACAAAAAAACTATGGGCACCAGTTATGGAATTTGTTAATTCAAACGCCCTCATTTTTAACATCAAATTTATTTCCAAAAAATTTTTTTAGTAACGTCATGATGCTTGTTAGGGAAAGACCCTGACCTTGTGCTTGATTACTAAGAAGACAAGAACAAACCTGTAAAAATATTACTTGAGCCAAAGTAAAAACTAAAATTTTTTTTATATAAATTGAACATTTTTGGTCTTCAAAGTTTAGTAACGTCATGATGCTTGTTGGGGAAAGACACTAACCTTGTGCTTGATTACTAAGAAGACAAGAATGGAGCAAAATCAATGATTAATAGGTTTTTTGTTAAAGTTCTGCCCATTATGGAGGCTCTAACTTTTTTAAAAACTTCGGATTCTGATGAGATCTTTAGCCAGATCGAAATACTAGTACCAACCTAGCTAATATGTTTGATTTTCTTTTGTAAATATACGGAGGTTGAAAGCTCGTTATAAATTGAAATTTTTTTTGTTTGAAGTTTTTATATAAAATTTTTATGAAAACACAAATTTAATACCACAAAAAAACCCAACAAAAGGGTGTTTGTATTTACAAATCATCATTGCTGGTGCCAATTTGAAACACTTTTGTTTTGTATTTACAAAAATACTCTATGAGGCATATTTAATATTACAAATAAAATTTTGTACTTTATTTCAGAGACCGAAAATAACAGTTATCCAGAAAACTTGAACTCAAAAACTCTCTATGTTAGAGTCAACGGAGACGTATACTATTATATACCAAACGATTCGTATTGAAGTGCTCTTTCAGAATCTAATGTGATCTTAAGGAAACACTCTCAACTCCACAGTTAAGAGTTATTTTTCAACGGAAAAATAAAAGATCGGATGAAACTCTTAAGATGAGAGTTTTATTTCGCCTTCATTAAATAAAACTCTTTTTAGGAGTTTTATTTTTTCCATCTGAAATAAAACTCTTTTGGGGAGTTTTATTTTTCCCGTCAGAAAATAAAGCTCATTTGAGGAGTTTTATTTTGAAACTCATTTAAGGAGTTTTATTTTTCCGTCTAAAATAAAACTCATGTTGTTTATTTTCTTCTTTTTATGGACTTTATTTGCTATAATGTGTGTAGTTATTTTATTTATTTAATTTAACGAACATAACTTTTTCCAAATTTTCTGCCGAAAGATTTGAACGCAGGTCGCTCAATACCAATTTAAGAGCAGAAAATGCTCTTTCCACGCTTACCTGGGTTGCAGGTACACACTTAATAGTTTTTTGCCAATGTATACAAGTACGGATAGTGTATTCTTTTAGCCTCCCAGAACTCAAAAAGAGGTTTATCAATCGATAAGGGCCTTGGAGAAAAATTGTCGATTTCATAGAAAGCTTTTTTCATCCTCATTATCACTTCCTTCGCTTTCTTGTTCCATATCTACATATATAAGAAATAAAACAACAACCATTTAATAATAGGAATCAAACAATAACAAACCCACATGTTTTCATTTTAATGACGATTTTTTCAATTACAATGCAAGTGATTAGATTACACTGCCATACAAATTGTAATGATCTGGCAAGCGGCAAGCTTTGAGTGTCAATTTACATAAAATGAGTTTTATTCTCTGACGGAAAAAATAAAACTCCTTATTTTAAAACTCCTCAAATGAGTTATAAAATAAAACTCCTCAAATGAGTTTTATTTTAGACGGAAAAAATAAAACTCCTCAAAAGAGTTTTATTTAATGAAGGCGATATAAAACTCTCTTCTTAAGAGTTTCATCCGATCTTTTATTTTTACGTTGAAAAATAACTGTTTTGGATGTTTTTTTTCTTTTTAAGCCACAAAATAACTGTTATAAAGGATCTTTTTTGATATCACTTATAACCGTTACGGTCCCTGCTTTATTTCTATGTATGTAAATTATCCAAGTTACCCTTAGGCCAATATTGACAAAATTACTCATAAATGAAAAGCAGTTTTGTCTACTTTGCTCGCGCAAAACTAAAAAATTTGGATTATTTTTAAAAAAATTGTAGAATGAAGGAAAGAAACTCAATTTTTAGTAAAAATCACATTGCAATATCTAGAAACCAGTTCAACGATCGGATTTAAAAAGTTTTAAATATTCGTGTCACAAGACACATTTTTATTAAAACTGTTTACGAAAGATTCTCAAAAATATAAAAATATTTTCGTGGGGTGCCACGGGCTTTTCATTCCGATTTTTCTCAAATTCGTACCACCTAACTTTTAGACCTCGTTATACAATTATCGCAACAATAATTGATGACAATCAAAATTTGAAAAAATGCCGTTCTAACGTACATGTTATGACATTACCAAATACTTACAATTGTCATTAAATGTCTCATTTCTGTCGCGGATGTCGCGAAAAATAATGACATGTTATTTCGGGAAATAGAAAAATATGTGCTTACCCAGTCACAGATGCAGGAACACTTTTTGAGAAGGGAAGTTAGAGTATTTTTAATAACCTTTTTTAATCATTTTTTACGTTTTTGTATTCAAAAATTTTATTTTGAGAAAGAAAATCTACTATTTACGTCTTCAAAGTCCCATACTTTTTTGATTTTTTAATTTTCTTAAATATTCTTAGAAAAATCGCGATTTTTTTATATATGAAACAGTGAATATGAAGATGTGTTATAGGCTCATAGAGAATATATGTTTTTTATATAAAAAAGATCGGAAGACACAAGGTCAAAAAATTGCTTTTATTTGTATGTTCTTGCCAAGAATGAATGATATACAAATTGATTTTGTAGTTTCAGCTAATGAAACATAAAATAAGTATACAATTAAAGGGCTTATTGTAAAGACTTGATAAGCTACTTTCATTATTTTCTAGTTTTCGCTGTTTTCTAGACATCCATTGACTATTTTTTGAAATAAGGCCAGCTCAAACACTTAACACACGTACCTTGAGTATAAAAGTCCTACAATATTCATATGGTAAATAAGTTTTCCAACATTAAAAGACGAAAATAAACCAAAAATTAAATGTGACTTATCAAGTTTTTACAATAAGTCCTTCAATTATACAAATACAAACAAACACCATTACACAAATATATAAATAGAAGAAATGATTAAGGAAACTATTATAACTAATAACTACTTATAGGAGTTCAAAATAACATGTGATGACTTTGTATACAAAAAGCAAAATATATCACACCTTTGTTATACACACCCATATAAACAAATATTCATGCAGAGATATAAAACAAATACTTGTTTACAAATTACATATATACATTTATGTATTGATATGTGTAAACTATATTTCATTTGTATAAATGATATAAGAAATAACACGGTGTAACAAATTAGAAAAAATTGAATATACTTTTAAAATTACCTATTGCAGGCAGTAAGCCTGATTGAGTAAATCACTTTTAAATTTTCAGAATTTTAAATACACCCTCAAAATCCGAAGATATCGATGACAAACGTTTTTTCAAGACTCCACGGATCAAACAATATTTTTAAGTAAGTCAGTTTTGAATCCATTCTAATTTTTTCAACGGTATATGTTTATATTTTTAACAAACCCATGTGGGCATATCATCCCAAATATTTAAAATGTTCAACTTTTTATTTAATTTTTTCAACTTCGGCGGCCTTATATTCTAATACTTTATTTGAAACCATATTTTTTCTTGAAATAACGTTTAATACTGATTAAAAAGTATTCTTGATTGTTAAAATCTGTTAAAAATTTTTAAAGTTACAACTTTTTCTATAAAATAAAAATTTTATTTTTACCCGTATATGTAAAACATATACTCTTGGACAACGGTTCCTTTTGAAATTCAAGTAATAAAATCGGATTTATAATATACAGTTACATATAATAAAGCAAAAAACCTGAGAAACACACTATTTTCACAAAATTTTTAATGTTAGCATGTCTCAAAATTGATATATTTGTGATTATTTTTATATGGAAGTAATGCATTTTCAAAAAATATGAAGTTTGAAATTCCTATTGCCTATGTTTTGGCCATAGAGTTGTGCTTCGGGAAACTTTGTCTAAAATCCAAACTTCCACGAATATTGAAAGGAGGAAAAATAAGTGTGCTCTAAAACTTAATAGACAATAATATATATAAATGTTTACCTGATACGAATGTAGTATAAAATCTCCCACAATTTTTGTTTATTTCAGCATACCATGAAAAGTTGAGCATGCTATTTTTACCGTCACACTGTGTTATTGATTCTATCTAAAGACAACAATAATCATTTCATCAAATACATACACATATGAATTTATTATTATTTAAGTTTAGTTCCATAAAAAGACGTGCCACGTAATAGTTTTTATATTGATGTGACCAATCATGGGAATTGGTACCGTGAAATAACCCCCAAATGAAATAAGTCCCAATGAAATAACTCCCAATGAAATAAGTCCCAAAAAAAATGAAATGAGCCCTAATTTTAATAAATGAAATAACCTCCTTGCGATTCGCGGCTGTGGCCGCTCCTATAGGACGCGAAACACGGTGGCGCCGCATTACGCGAAACTCGGCCGCGCAGCAGGACGCGAATCATACGCACCGCTTTCCAGAGGTGGCATGTCATAACGTCCAATGACATATTGTAAATGGACGTTATGTCACTCGAAAAGTGTCATAATGTCCATGGACATTACGACATTATTTTTTTTGGATATTATGTCACTTTCAAATGTGGCAGAGCTTCCATACTTTTTAAAATAAAAAGATTAATAATATTTAGTATATCAATACAATTTTTTTAAATATTCTTTAGTAGTATATCACAACATAAAACTAAATTTATAAATCGTATAATCGCACGCAGAAAAAACTTTATTTCGCGAAGCCGCCTGCCGCGTTCTACGGAGGAAAAAACCCCTAAGAGCAGAAACCCCTAAAAACAGAAAAACTTGTTTTTACAAATTACTTGATGTCTTAAAAATATAAGATTTCAACGGATTCGATATCTGATTTGAAAACAAGTTCTTCTGGGTGGCGGCCTTCGGCCGCTCTTAGGCGTTTTTTTCCTCCGTAGAACGCGGCAGGCGGCTTCGCGAAATAAAGTTTTTTCTGCGTGCAACACAAAAGAAACTTCAAAATTACTGATCTGTTTCCACACTGGAGTATAATGTCCATGGACCTTATGTCGTAACACGTTTTCTTCGTAGCACGTTTAATATTTTCTTCCTCTAGCTGCCGAATTTTGTAAATAAATTTGATTTTTGACTTTTACGTATAACACTTTACTATTTCTTCTTTTGCCACTCATTATTTCAAATTCAAGATTTGCAATTATTTTTAATCACTTTAATACCGATCTTTACTTACCAAAATTCTAGCAAGAACTGCGTTCCTTTTGGTAAAATAACTAATCGTATTGCTATTATTTACTTAACGACAATTTTAAGAACCGTTACGAATGCATTTGGGAGTTATTTAATTTTTTGTTTTTGGGAGTTATTTCATTTGGGAGTTATTTCACGGTACCATGGGAATTTCGGAATTATCGAAAATTAACATAACTATATATTGATATATCTAAAAAAGTAGGAGGAGTATTTCCAAGATTATGGTATATATCTCTTCTCCGGAAGACTCTCTAGTAGATTAATGCATAACACATTTCTTGCTGACGTTTAAGAGGTTAATTTTATAAATTTATAAATTATCTGCTTTATATCAATGATTTTTTGTACTAGAAACATTTCAATAAATTAATGCAGTTTTTCATGAATTAAAAAAAAAATAATTTAATTCACATTGTGAAGAGAACTTTGTTAGTTTAAATAGTGAAAAAATGTCATTAAAACTCTTCCAAGGAATTTTCTCTGTGTATCAAAAACATACATTTTAATACATATTTGTCACAAGAACAATGTTTTTGTCAGAAAAACTTTTTCAAATATAAACCGTTTGGGCTGATTTGTTCCATATACTTTTCAAACTTATTCACTTGTTATACTATTAGTTGGACTCTGGTTTCATATCGGAAAGCTATGTTGCCATATTTTTGGACAAATGGCGCATTTTGAATTTGGGGCAATGTATTAAAATAATTGTTTTCTCAATGAAACACCTCTTCTTACACTAAAAAAAAACAGTAATGTCAGCAACATTTTTGCTGTTAGTATTCTTGCAGAAAAATTGCTAAGATCAGAAAACATTTTCTAAATTCAGCAAAATTTTTGCTGATTTTACTGATTTTTTTTGAGTGTAATATGCTCTTTCTACTGCATGACCATTTGTTAAAGTCAATTTGCAAGTTTAGTGCTAAAATTCGATTAAATCGTCAAAATTGCGAATAATTAGAGAAACCGATAAATAGCGGGTTCTATCTACATGTTTGTGAATCAAATACGTTCCTCCAATAAGAATCAGGCTGATTGCATTTTGAAAATGTTATATGTAAAAAACTGCATTTATATGTGCCAAACTTCAAAGTCATTTTGTGGAAATACTGTACCATAGACCGACAAATAAAGTACGATATTAAAATCAGCATGCCTGAAATATATAGAATTGGCGGCCAAAATCTTATTAGTTTTTAAAAGTTATGGTTCTGTCCTCTTGTACTATTTCTTTAATAAAAACAAGTATTATGTTTTAAATTTTATTTTCGTATAAAATGAAAAACACTATACAAATACACCTAATATCGCTTTTATACATCAAACTTATTTTTTCTTGATCATTCTTTTCCGTCTGTGAATGTTGTACGTTAGGATGCCCCTTAAAATAGCGATTTGTCGATATTCTTTCAATACTCCCCCAGTTTTATTTCAAATGGTTTTAAGTTTAAGAACTTGATTTTTTTTTTTTTGAAGACGTTTACCCGTAGCGAAGGTTGGCCGAAAATGGGAGTTTCTAGAAGAAATTTTATTATTACTAACAATTCCCAAAAATCGATGTTTTTTTTAAATCAGTTTTAAAGATTTTCTAAGAAGCCTAATTTAAAGACGTCTATTGCTATTTTTATTCCAGCACACAATAACCTGGATTTGGTAAGCAGTAACTATATTTGTATGCTTCCAAAATATCGCTTCACCGCCTTGCATACTATGAAGCAATTAGGTAAGGTACTCTGTAGTGGTTCCCAGAATGCCTACTTTGAAGCAGTGAATAATGCTTACAATGAAGCAATAAAGAATGCATACCATGAAGCGTTAATGTTGTCAACATACAAAAAAAAGCGCTTCTTATTACCTAAGAAGGCATGAATTTATTGCTTCTAATACCACATAAAAAAAGCGCTTAAAATAGACATATCAAAATCATGCGTTTTTTATTTGCTTTGCAAGCGCTTCGAAATCAAATAATGCATTCCGGAAGCGCTTCTGGATAAGTACTATTTTTTGCTGGGATAATATATAATTTGTTATTAAAAAAAAAAAAAATGGAAAAATGCTAGTTTGTGTTTGGAGAGATTTTCTAGGACATATTGCCAAAAACTAAACATAATTTGAATGCTTTTATAAAAGTTTGCATAATTTTTTCAGAAATATTACTTAAATTTAATTAGACAACAATTATTTTTATTTTTATTTAAAAAATCTTTAACCTTTAGTAGAATCGGGACAAAGAAGACAAAAACTTAATTTTGGTTATGATTACAATATTGTAAAGCCTTTAAATTGATAGCCTGATTCATATAGGATTAATTTTTACACTTTTGATCAAAAAAGGCCCACTAGGAAATTAACAGAACCAATACTGAAACAAATCCATGCAACATTATACGAAAAAAGCTTTCAATTAGAACAATTTATTTTATTAAATGAAACTTATCTTAAAACGCACCACAAATTTTTGATTGGCGGTTATAAAATTTATAGGAGAGATCGTTCGACTCATGGTGGTGGAGTTCTTATTGCTGTTCGTGACTGTTATGAGCATAAATTATTACCTTATGATAAAACATATGATATCAAAAACTTATCGATTTTTGTTGTGCTAAATGGTAAAACAACAAAAATAACAACAGCATATTGTCTACAGTTTTCAAATAAGTTCAAAAATTATATAAATGTATTAACCAAGAAATCAACAGAATTTTTTATATTCGGCGATTTTAATGCGCACCATCAGAGTTGGAAATGCAGCTTAAATAACCCAGCAGGTGATGTTCTCTTTAATCATCAAAATCAATCAAATTTTAACATCTACCACCCTGCGAATAATAATCGTTTTAATCAAGCATCCTCACCAGCATCCACAAAAAAAAAAAAAATCTAGTTTACAATTTTCAAATCTAGAGACTCATCCAAATGAGCTCGTTTCTGACCATGTTCCTGTAACGTGTTATATTTATGGACATATTAAAAGTATTTCTACCAGAATACCTCTCTTTCATCTAGCTTACTGGTCACTTATTGGGAAATGGGTGGACAGAGAGATTTTAACAAAAAAAATCATGTCTGAAGAGCTGAAGAGCTGACCAAAGTTAACATTGACTCATATTTAGATAGAACAATTTCAATTTTAAGTAATGCTAATAAAAAGATTCCGGTTGGAGAGAAAAAAAGTTGGCAGTCGAGTATTTCCGAGTTAAGTTTAAACTTAATCAGACAACGACGGAAATTTCAACGCAAACTACAAAGGTGCTCTGATCCCAGTAGAAGACAGACAATTATTGGTATTTTAAGACAATTAAAGAATTTGATAGATTTTCATTTAAACCCGGATAGAAATGAGAACTACTCAAAATTTATAACCAAATTGCCAACGGGCAGTAAAAAGTTTCGGAAAATAACGAAAAAGATTAAGGGTAAATGTTCTAAAATTTTGACGGTCTGATAGTTGACGGTCAGGAAGTGAATTCCAATGAAGATAAAGCCAACAGTATAGCCGTTGTTATTTTCAATTTATAACGAGCTTTCAACCTCCGTATATTTACAAAAATAAAGCAAATCAAACATATTAGCTAGGTTGATACTAGTATTTCGATCTGGCTAAAGATATCATCAGAACCCGAAGTTTTAGAAAAGTTAGAGCCTCCATAATAGGCAGAGCTTTAACAAAAAACCTATTAATAATCAATTTTGCTCCATTCTTGTCTTCTTAGTAATCAAGCACGTGGTTAGGTCTTTTCCTAACAAGCATCATGACGTTACTAAACTTTGAAGACCAAAAATGTTCTATTTATATAAAAAAATTTTAGTTTGTACTCTGGCTCAAGTAATATTTTTTAGTTATCAAGTAATATTTTTTAGTTATTAGTTTTTTGTTTTTATATACATCGAGATTATTTTTATGTTATTTTCAATTTATAACGAGCTTTCAACCTCCGTATATTTACAAAAATAAAGCAAATCAAACATATTAGCTAGGTTGATACTAGTATTTCGATCTGGCTAAAGATCTCATCAGAACCCGAAGTTTTAGAAAAGTTAGAGCCTCCATAATAGGCAGAGCTATAACAAAAAACCTATTAATAATCAATTTTGCTCCATTCTTTGTATTTGAACAATCACACACACCAGGTGCCGAGCAACAACTGTTCTAAGACTTATCATCTCGCGCAATTACAGTGTTGCCATGATTGAAGCCCTTCATCTTTCACCACCTTTCATCTCTCCACTATCCCTTTTCCAAAAAAGCAACACATAAAATAATAGGAAGAATTTCCTGAGTGTTGCTTCTCTTTTTAAAAAAAGAAAAAAAAAAAAAAAATTACATTAAATGATAAATCAGCAATGGATAAGAAAGTTCAAAAGTGTATAGGTAATCTTGAGATCAATAACGAAATTATTATCGACCAAGACGCTTTAACGGAATCTAACGAACTAATGGAAATAGTAAGCAATTTTAAAAACAATAAGGCGCCTGGCTTAGATATGAGTCAAAGCGTCATTTCGAAAATATGCCTATATCATTTTTTGACGTTCTTTCTAAAATATTTAACTTTTGTCTTAAAAACGGTTATTTTCCTGACATTTTCAAGAAGGCTGAAATTGTTCCTATACCAAAAAATGGTAAAAATCCTAACATGCCGAATGGCTACAGACCAATAAGTATGTTAAGCATTGTAGATAAACTTTTTGAGAAAGTCATTTTACACCGTTTACTGTCCTTTAATGAGAGAAATTTCTACTGTCCATCAAATTAAAAGAGTTATACAATTTATTGAGAGCAACAAATCTAATAGAAAAAGTACGGGAGTTGTGTTTTTAGATATTGAAAAAGCGTTCGATTCCATTTGGCATAATGGCCTAATTTACAAACTCAACATTCTAAATTTCCCATTATACCTTCAAAAAATTAAAAAAAGTTTCCTGGCAAATAGATCTTTTGTGGTTTGTATGCAAAATAGCTTCTCATCGGTTAGGAATATACCTGCTGGGCTACCTCAAGGCTCTATTTTATCACCAACTCTTTATTCTATATACACATCGCATATTGTGATAAAAAAGGATAATAATACTGCGTTCTATGCAGACGACAGTGCATTTATATGTAATGGAAAACTTTCCAGCGCCATAATAAAAAGAATGAGAGATTTTCTAAATTGTGCTGAAAAGTATTTTAAAAAATGGAAAATTAAAATGAATCAAGGAAAAACTCAGGCTATAATTTTCACATTTAACAAATCGCCTAAACGTACACCCAGTCTTCCAATACAAATTGAAGGTAATACGATTGATATTAAGAACTCAATAAAATATTTAGGAGTTGTTTTTGATAAAAAAAACTAACATAAAAGAACATGTTCAATATGTCAGTGAAAAGGCAATTAAATGCGGAAGAGCACTATTTCCGTTACTAAACAGAAAATCAGTTTTTAATCTTAATAATAAACTTCTATTGTATAGAATGTGTATTAGGCCAATAATGACTTATGGGTGTCAAGCATGGTTCCCAAAAACAGCGAAATCGCATATAAAAAAGCTACAAATCATTCAAAATAACAAACTGAAAATTATTCACTAACTTAATTGGATATACTCCACAATAAGATTGCATAATAAATACGATCATAAAACAATAAATACCATGATGAGGGATCTGACACTGTCATTCAACGAGCGATGCAGACAGTCTAACCATGATATCATAAGAAATTTATTCTTAAAACTATA
The DNA here is from genome assembly GCA_021234595.1 of Delia radicum. Classification (NCBI taxonomy): domain Eukaryota; kingdom Metazoa; phylum Arthropoda; class Insecta; order Diptera; family Anthomyiidae; genus Delia; species Delia radicum. Next base: position 141,176,814 of record CM037852.1, read on the forward strand.
CCTCTTACTTTTACAAAAAAAGGACACTAAGGTTTAGTTTATTATATTAAATCTCTATTAATTGTTAAATAAATTCTATTCTCATTCTATATTAAAGTTTTTTTTTTATACCTAATTTTTCATCCTTAAACTGTGATATTATTGTTTATGTAAGGCTTTGCCAAATCACTATCAATTGTTGTAATACTATTGTAAAATCTCATAACATGTAAAAAGTAACAAAAATAAAGGTCAATATATTTAAAAAAAAAAATTTTGTTTTTTTAATTTTCAGATCCAATACCTACCGAATGAACATATTTTAATCTTTTTCTAAAAAACAAGAGCACAATTTGCACTACAATCAAAGACTTGTAGTTTTTGTTCAAAATGAAATTCTATAGAAATTTATTTCAATTTTAGTTATATTAATTTTTCAATGACAATGAATATTATTCAAGTTCGAGGTCATACTCTATATTTCTTTATTAGGATATTGTCCTAACAAATAATCTATAGAGTTTTTTTGTTTTCAAATTTATTATTTGACCCTTTCAAGAATGTGTTGATAGATCTATTTCGGGAATTTTCTAGGTTCCTATCATCAGAACACATTTTCAAATAGGTAACAATCCCATGTCAAACATCAAACATTCATATAAACTAGTTTACTCACTACATGAGAACTAATATATGAGGTCGTAGCTAAAGATTATCACCTTTGATCAAAAAATAAATTGAAAACTTGTTTGTAATATGCCAGGTCCACATTTGGTGGATATTCAGTACAGGTTTTTTTGTTTTTTTCCTCCTTTTTATTTTATTTTTCTGTTTTGTTTATTTTAATTTGATGTTGTTATACATTTATTAGCAACAATCTTTTGAATACAAGTATTATATTTAAAACAAGCGTTTGTTATTAGTCATTTAACCAGATATTTTAAAATTATTTAGCCTCCTTAAATCTAAAAATATCAGATCTTAATAAAAATCATCAGATCTGATTAGATCTGGTCATATATGAAATCTATTTAGATATAGTAAAACTGATCTATCTCAGTTTGACCAGATCAGATATTTTTTACACATGTTAATAGAAGCCACAATTTGTAAAAATATAAGTGTTCGATGTATTTCATTTTTCATTTTGCAATGAAAGTAATATAAGACTGACTACAGAAATGATTCTGTGAAGTATAATTTTCCATCAATTTGGTCATGCTATTTTAATCGATATTTTATTACAAAAAATATTGATTTTTCAAAAGGACATACAACACAGTTGCCTTGTCGAAGAATTATCTAAAAGCTTAAAATGAATTAAACCAGAAAACTATACATCTTTTCCGGAAACGTTTAACTTTCGTTTGAAAACTACTCCTAAAATATTTAAAAACTGCTATAATTGTTTCGGCGCTCATTAAAATCAATGGTTGTGAACAGCTTTTGGTTACAAATACCTAAGAGTACATGCTTAGGAAGCGTTATTAAAGTGCTGTCAAAAAAAATTGAATTTTTTTTTTAATCCCAAATATTGTAGGTTTAAGCCTTTATAAATACTAAACTAATTAAGATATGAACTTCAGAAAAATTGTCAAAAATTATGTAACTATTGCCCGTAAAATATGATGTATATTTTTAAAAAAAATTTAGAATTTATGTGAACTTTGTTATTTCAAAAAACGATACATAAAGTAGCAAAAAATTAGTTTGATCCATATATCTCTTTACATGTAATACATCTCCTTAATGACTGTAATGCATATCTGCAACAACTTTTGAAATTGATTTACAATCGTAATTTTAACAATTTTTTTAATTTAAATTTTAAATCGCTGTATCTTTTGCGGCCCTCGCTCAAATTGACGCACAACAACGAAATTAAGTTTATTATATCTAGTGTTTCAAGTCTGCAAACCGTCATTGATGTGCCATTAAAAAGTTTTTAATTTTTTTGAACCCCAAAAATTAAAAAATTTTGGAAAGTGAAAATTGTTTCGTATATGAAAATATATGACTTATATGGACTTGTATATGTTCAGATACGGGTATATATATGGCCATATATGTTCATATATGGTTCAATATATGGCCATATATGATCTCATATACTACCATATATGTTCGGATCGGAAATTTTGTGGGCTTATGGCAGTATATGATCATATATGAGCACATATCACCGTATATCATATACGACCATATACCCTCAAATTTTGGATCCGAACATATATGGTAATATATGAGATCGTATATGAGCATAGATTGAGCCATATATGAACATATATATCGCCAGCTGTACACTTATAAGAATATATATAAGCCCATATATGATCATATGTGTTCAAATACGATCTTATTTTCACCTGGGCATATACAAAATTTCATAGAAAAAATTTATTATATAGTACTTTCATATTGACTAATTTTACGAGTTTTCATAATTTGAAAATACGTTGAAAACTTACCAGTTCACTCTGTTATTGTTTTGACGTCGTATAATGTTTTCGTAAAAATATCTTTATATAACACTTTATCCGCGTATTACACAATTTGTATTTATATTTGCACTCAGAGTTGTAAAATTTTGTACTTTAGAGTTCTGGAACGTAGTTTCGTTGAAAATTCGTATTTTCAATATTTTCTGTTTGTTTTCAAAATACCCAGCAAACAATTGAATCATGTTTTACCAAGAATAAGGAATGTATTTCATAAGGAAACTGAGTATTTATAGAATCCCAGCAAAATAAGTGGAAGAACCCTTTAAGAACCTCTTTAAATTGACTTCCACACCATTAGTATACGCACATTTTTCGCTCTCATAGAAGCTATTGTTAACAACTGCCAAAAATCTTAAATTAAAGTTATTTTAAGCAGCATTTGCATCACCATATAAATTAATTGGTATTTAAATTAATAACATCCTAAGAAGTGCTTTTTCATAAGAACATATATTATTTTTTTTTTATATGGTGGTTGAGGTGGTAAGTGGTTGGAAGGTTGTGAGATCGATTCCGGACTGGGGAGATACATTTTTTTTAATTCTTATTAATTTTTTAGTATTTTTTTTTATTTAATTCGGGTTTTTCTGTGTATTTTAAAATAATTAAGTAATTTAAAAATACCAAAAAATAAACAACTTGACTTTAATCATTAAAAATTTTTTCAATGAAAAAGAAAAAATAGTGGAAATTAGATTACGTAAGATTTTCTAACAATTGTGAATTGTTGTGGTGTTTGTCTTAGCTATCTTCTGCAATTACAATTAAATGTAAAATCGACCCCGTGTAATTGAAACTGGTTTTAAGCCACAGCAAAAATCGACCTTACTTTAGATCAAGTGGTTAAAGCGCCTGTCTAAAGTGTAGTGCGAAGTGCATGTGGCAAAGAAAGCAGGTTCAAGCCACGGTCAGGATTGCATTTAGATGCAATCAAATAATAAAAACCATAACAAATAATTACAGTATTGTCAAAAAGGATTACTGATGAAGGTTGTTTTACCAGAAACTGCGCAGTCTAATTCAATAAAAATTTACAATGTAGTTATGATTTTTAGAAAAGTATGCTCAATCTTCTCTACCACGCCTATCTCGAAAATTATTCAAGTTCGAGGCCATACTCTATATTTCTTTATTAGAATATTGTCCTAACAAATAATCTATAGAGTTTTCAAATTTATTATTTGACCCTTTCAGGAATGTGTTGATAGATCTATTTCGGGAATTTTCTAGGTTCACATCATCTGAACACGTTTTCAAAGAGGTAACAATCCCATGTCAAACATCAAACATTCATATAAACTAGTTTACTCACTATATGATAACTAATATATATTATATGCGCTCATTGCACAATTAAAGGTCGAAAAAAAAACATAATTTTTATTTTTTTTTTAATAAAAATTATATGAAACTTGTATAAAAGACAAAGTAAAGTCTAGAAAAAAAAATACAAAAAACGTGTATTGAATATCCACCATAGGTGGACCTTGCAAATCAAAAATTTATCAAAATTTTCATATTGAATAACTTTGGTGTAAATGGTACCCCTGTACCATCAATAAAACAGATTGTGATTCGGATTCGTGTGTTCAGTACTCGCTGGCACCAAACGATATTTTTTTTAATATTTAAAAAAACATCCCAAGAGTACGCTGCGCATTTTTATTAAATGTTAATATATATTTGAAAAAGACTGTATAAAATACAAATATTTTGTACACCAAAATTAATAATTTTAAAACTTTATATTTATATTTTGTATAAAATCACTTTGAAATCAAAAAGATTAGAAAATTATTAAATTTGATTAAAGTATACTACAATGAATTTATTTGAAATTAACGTTATAAAAATCTGATTTTATTTTATAACAGTTTAAATTTATTTGGTTAAATCAAAGTTGTAAACAAAAGTATTTAATTTAATGTCAAAATAAAACATAGAATTTGTGAATTTATGAATATGTACTAAAAACAGTGGTTAGATGCTTCTAACTTGTTTAATGAAAACAACACTTGAACTATAAATCTCAAAGGGTGAGCATCTCTTCAATAAATTGTAATATCTATATTTAAAGTTGGTACCATGAATAGACTCGAAGCATTTGAAATGTGGTGCTATCGAAGAATCTTAAGTATAAAATGGACCGATAGAGTAAGAAACGAGGAAGTATTACAGGCTTTGAACAAAGACCGCGAGCTCTTAAAAAACATCAAGCGTCAAAAAACAGCATACCTCGGTCATATAATAAGAGGACCAAAATATGAATTGCTACAGCTCATTGTCCAAGGAAAGATTGAAGGAAGACGTGGAATCGGTCGCAAGTAGTTATCATGGCTCAGAAATATAAGAAATTCGACTGGGTTACGAAAAATTAATGATCTTATAAACACTGCTAGAAATAGAGATGATTTTTTAACTATAATTAATAATATTAATTAAATGTACATTATAAAAATGTATTTAGAATACTTATGTAATATTTTAGAATATTTAAGTAATTATCGTAAAAATATGTAACATGTAAAAATAAAAACCTAAATGTATGTAATCGCTAAAATACAGAAGTGGATATGCAAATAAAGAACATGAGATATTTTAACACTTGTCTTTTACTTAACGCTAATCCCAACAACTAACTTTTTGGGCCGTTGTTGTCACTCAACCCAACATCTATTATAATTTCTCGAGCTTTGAGAAATTATAAAATAAATCCAAAATCATCTATTGCTGTCATCAGTTTCATAGAATTACAAAAGAAGATTAGATTACAATTGCGTGCTAATAGAGTTTACCCCTTCCAACACAACCAATTGTATGCAAACACCTATCATCCATGCACTGTTTAAAACGCTATTTAAGAAGTTATAAATTCACTCCATCCGTCCTATGACACGACAATGTTAAAATCATTAATGTTGCACTTAAGTTTGCACCACATCCGGATCAGTAGATGTTGTTTTCTCACTACTTCTTCCTCAGCTCTTATTTTGCTGGGATACAATAATACATAAATTGATTAATTGTGTTGGTATATAATAATTATTACCATTACGAAACCCGCTATTTTCGTCCATGTAAAGCCGATTTCTAAAGCGTCTTTATATTGTCATGTTTGCTGGGTATTTGTAGTTTCGATAGTATTTGGGAACGAAAACTCAATCAACGTATTTTCGAGCTCAATGTGACTGTACTGTTAAACGACCAACTACTAAACCTAATTTATTTAAATATTGACAGATTAGTTTTGCAGTAACATAAAAATATGTATTGACTAAAACTTGCTTCCAATTATTCCTAAAAAACTTTTTCGTGACAAATCTTTTTGCATTTAATTTATTTACACACATCTATCAATATTTTGCGGCATATATTATTGTCATTCATACCATATTCAAACATACATATTTTTGAGAAATTAATAGGCTTATCTTTTGAACGCCTAAATAAATTTATTTTCATCGTTAGCATTATGTCATCGATTTTAATTAAAAATAGTATATAACCAATTTGATAATAGTGTCTGTATGTTATCATATGCGTGTATTTAAGTAAATGGTTAAAATTTATGTGAGGGTGGTAGTTTATATAGTGTTCGTAGCATTGTCTTGTAGGAAACAAAAAAGTTATTGCTTTTTGCTTTTATCTTTAATCGCTGATTAACATCTGTCAAAGCAAAATTTTTATTGCGTGGGATGATTTTATTAATATAAACAAATATCTTGATTTTTTGATTTAAAGTCATATTGGGGAAAATAATCATGAAAAAAAAGTTTATAACTTAATAGGAGTGAGGGGTGATGGAAAACTTGAATTTAATTTGAAAACTTGATATTAATTCTAAAATGTCAATATTGAGATAAATTAATTATTTTTAAAATTTTTAATGGGTTCATAGTTGATATTTATTGATTGTAACAATATTTTATTTGCAACAAATAATTAAAAAAGAAACAAATGTATTAAGTTTTGGTTTTAGCAAATTTTATATCTTTCACTTTGTATATTCTTCGATTTTACAGATCTTTTTCTCTATTTTAGCGAATTCTATCCATAGTTTTGCGTTTTCGAAAAGGTAATACATTTAGGTTTACTTTGTTTAGATTTATTGCCGTAAATTTGTATCTGTAAACGCAAAACTAATAATTATTTTTAGAATATTTTGTTTATTAATATGTCGTTATTCGAAATAAAAAAATTTAAACTCCTTAATATAACGAAGAAAATAATGACATTCTGCTATTTTAAGACAGATGTTACACTTTTGCACCCAGTTACTATTTGATAATTTAAAAAGAATTTGTTATTATTAGCTTTAAAATCGTAAACTTTTTAATGTTTTTGTAAGTAAAAATACATAAAAGAAAGTGTAAATCTCACTTTCTTTTTAAGCAATATTTTGAGCTGGAAACATGTTTTAAATAAATGAATGTAAAAAACAGTTTTTTGGTGAAATACTACTTTTGTAGGGAGAAAACAAACTTTTGTGGGAAAAAAATGTGGAACACTTATGAGATTGTAATAAAATACACCAATTTGTATGGAAAAATTAAAAGTTTCTTTAACATTGTTCCTCATAACTTTTCAACCGTTGCACACTGTGACTTTTGTCACTTTTAGGATGCCAAAAGTCGTAACAGTCAAATAAAAGTAGATACGGCAATGAAATTTAGCAATAATAACGATGAGATCGATATAGAATTGGACACAAAAAATGGGCGTGGTCCGCCCACTTTTTTGGCAAACCCCCCCCCCCCCCCCACATATAAGGTGTATTTTCAAAATACCATAATTTCTAATTTAATAGCACTTATTGGGCCGGAAAGAAAAAAAATAATTTTAATTTCACTAAATTTTTAGATACACACAAATGCCTTCAATTAGTAGTTGTTTTGAGATGATTAAGCTATATTTTTGAAAACAAATTTAAATTTATTATTAAAAAAAAAACAATGTGGAAATAAAAATAATTACTCCGAGTCGATATCGTTTCCATATTCCGGTAAGGATAATAAGCCAATAACTTCTTTTGGTAATGCTCGTCGCTTTGTCTTAGTCGCTTCAGTATGCTGCCTGATAAAGTTATAATCATTTGTTGAAAGACCTGTATCAATAATCATCGCAAGTGCTTAATCTGGTGACAAACTTTTCATGTTCTCATTAGATAATCTAGTTTTTTTTTAATGCAGTGCCTCTTGATGGAGAAGTCACGGCCAAGTCTTGTAGTATTTTTTTAGAATTTCTTTTTCCAGATGATCTCAGTGTCATTTCCGCTGCAGTATTGCTCATAAGTTCCATAGCTTTTCGCTTATTTGAGCGCAAAGAAGATTCAGAAAAGTTTTTTTCATGCCTTCCTGTCTTCGATATATCGCGAGATGTACTTGCCCCAACATCAAGAATATAATCTGAAAAGTTCGGATCTTTTGACAACCATTTAGAATTTTGTTGCCAAAAACGGCTTTTTATTCGAGCAGCATGTTCCCATCTTTACCGAAAATCAAAAGAAAGTTTGATCACAAACTTTTTTAAATTATCTTTTCCAATTATAGTGCAAATGTGATTATATACGGCATCATTTTTGTCTTCTTTCTTGCTTGTGAGCCAAACATCAAAGAGCGCATTTCGTGGAACTGCCATGTTTTTTTTTGCGAAAAATCAAAATATCGCAAACAGGAGCAAAAAGAAACAAAAACTTATTATTGAATCTGAAACTAGATATATAAACCTTCAATCTCCATATAATCACTTAACAGAATTCTACAGAATCATGCAAGTTTTTCTCTATCGAAAAACAAACATTTTTGGAAATCACTCAATTTTTAGTGATTGCATATTTTCATTGATTAAAAATTAAAATAATAACGTTAAAACTTCAGAAACTAATCAGTCTTTATAGAAAAGGTTCCAACTTAATTAAAGCAAAAAGACTTTTGTAAAAATATTTTGTCAAAAAAAGTAATGCCACCGCAAAGTTCAACAAAAAATGAAACTTATAAACAGATTAACTATACTTGCCACAGTGACACAAGTCTGATAACTGTTATCGTGTTAATTGTTGTTTTTTCGTTTTGTTTTGAATACATTTTCGTAACATAAGTACTCTTGTTTACCATATGCTAAAAATTCATAGCGATCGGGGACATTTTTTTTGGACTTTTGGCATCGTAAATGTGAAGAAAGTCACACAGTGCGTTGGGCCGATTTTGCTGATTTTCAATGCCAAACTGCTCGGAAGGCCATTCATTGATTTAAATAATAATGAGACAGACCAAACATCGCTAAATCGGTTTTAAATGAAATAAGGATTTAGAACCGATGACCTACTTCAAAAATGTTCGACACCTGTTGAAACTGACTCTAAATGCCTCTTGTTTATCAAGGTTTTATTAATTAACTGGGAGGACGGACATAGCAAGGTTGACTATACATAAAATCTATGTCGTGTAAACTTTCACTTTGAAACGTCTTTCCCCACAATAATTGATGACCATTTAAATGTCAAAAAATTAAAAAAAACTTGAAAGTTACAAGAGTTTGTTTATTCGTTTGATTCGTTTTATTTGTTTCTCATATTTTTAATTTTCAGATCTAAGCTAATACAGAATGGACTCACTAGACTTGGGAACTACATTCACTGTAAAAGTAATTTCCGTATCGCTGCTTGATGGAAAGCTGTATGCTGGTTTACAAGTGAAACCAAAATTTTTCGTTATTTTAACATTCGCAGTTTTTTCCATATTGTTTTTCCGCCGTTTAATGGAATGGAGTTTGAGTACAGTACTTGCAAAACTGTGTAATTTTATGTAGCTTGAGGTATACTAAGTTGATGTGATATCCAATAACGGGATATCAACATTACAAACTTATAAGGAACTGCCGTAAATTTTTTTAAAATGTATGTTTTTCGCGTCTGATATTCACAATTATATTTGAAATTTTCTAGCGCATTGCACTAACTAAATTCCTGTGTAGAAAGCATTTCCTGATGAAAAAAGCATTTGAAATTTTTAAACGTTAACATTTTATGAACTTTTTTAAAATTTAGCGAAATTTCATTATTTTGTTCTGCATTTTTTTATTAAAAAACATGGCTTGAGAATAATACTGTAATAGCAAAAAAAAACTTCTAAATATTAGTTAAAAATTAACTTACAGAAAAAACTGCTAACATTAGCTGATATTACTTTTAATAAATAAATAAATCTGTTGAATTTACAAATATTTAGTTATATTAGAGCTAAATTTTAGTTCAATTTCATTTTGCAAATGTCCTAGTGGGTATTTCCTTTGCTGAAAAGTGAAAGTATTAACCCTATGTGGCTCAAGTTACACAAAATAATAATTTTTATTGTTCAATTTCATTTTGTAAATGCCCTAGTGGGTATTTCCTTTGCTGAAAAGTGAAAGTATTAACCCTATGTGGCTCAAGTTACACAAAATAATAATTTTTATCGTGTGTAAAATTTTTTTTTATCAATTTAAAGGCTTTATAATCTTGAAGTCATAATTTAAATTAAGTGTCATGGGTCCTTTTTGTCCACCCGTCAATAAGGGATAAAGAATGTTTAAATAAACGTAAATATAATTATAGTCTTATCAAATGTAAGTGATATTTTTCCCAAAATTATGAAAGGTGTTATTCTGTAAATTTTCTAGTGGGTCATTTTTTGGCCAGAAGTATAACAAGTTACATAAAATAATTATTTCTATCAAGTTACGACTTTTTTTGGATCAATTTAAAAGCTTTACAATCTTGTAGTAATAATTAAAATTAAGTTACATGGGTTTATTTGTCCCCAGGCCACTAAAGGTTAATGATTTTTTTAATAACAGTAAAGATAATTGCAATCTTAATAAATTTAAGTGATATTTTTCCGAAAATTGTGCAAACTTTGATGAAAACATTAAATTTTTATTTTAATTTTTGACAAAAAAGCTTTGTTCAAAAAATGTCCTGGAAAGGAGTCGCTCCAAATACAAAATCGAATTGTCATTTTTTCCAGTTTATTTTTCTTTTTTTTTCTTAATAACAACTATTATGTTATAAAATTAGCCATCGACAAATTAGGTGTTTAAAAACCTCTAAAATTAATTTTGAAAATAGACGTTTTGTAATGACAAATATATATTTAAGGGACACCCTACTATATACTTCGGTGGGGTGGGGGGGCGTGGTTAGACATATATTTCGATGCGTTTCAAACAAAATGACAAACTAATATCTACCATCTTCACTGTATGTGCAGAGAATAAAAAATTGTGTATATATAGTTTTAATGTTTTCCTGGTTAAACTCGTAGATTATTTGTAATTACACTATATCTTCATAACTGGCGCCATAAAGTCAGACAATTTTTGGTTGAACTTAAACAGACTTCATGGAGTCATAATATTGATTTATAAGAATATGTATATTCGTATGACTACAGAAAACAAAAGCATATGCAATAACAATTTTATTTTATTATGAATATTTTCAGGAATAAAAGCCAGTTGGGAAGAATGGTGGACGTATGATGGTATATCTGGTAAGTTTTTTTTTTTTTTTAAATCATAAACGTTTTTTTTTTTTTTGTTTTCAATTAAAAACAAAAAGTTTTAAAATAAAATACCAGTTGCAATATCAATTTCAATTTCGTTAGCAAAAATTAAAAAAAAAACTTCTTCTACTATTCATTCAATAAAACAAAAAGGAATAAAATGAAAAATATTAATACAATTAAATCAATTAAAAATATAAACTCGCAAATTTCCTAAATATATGAGGAAGTTTATTACAAAAATAATATTTATAGAAATTATTTAACAATATTTTAAATATGAAATTTATCAGAGGTTAGAGGTAAAATTTCTGAACATAATTTATTTAGTTTAGAAATGTTGAGGTTAAGAAGAAAAATAAACGTATTTCTCTAAAAATTATAAACAGTATAATTTTTAAATCAGACTAGACTAGTTTCTGAATTTTTATGGACAGGCTCATCAGTGATTTTCCATTTAAATTGTATTATTATTTGTGTCTTATAATTGTCAGATTGTCTCTATATGATACATTTTTTCAACAACCTGCGGCTGTAAGAATCAAACCTGCGCTCATCTTACATTACAAACGTAACAATACCAAGTCATGACCGTTTAGCGATCACACCCAAGTATGGCCTCGAATCTAATGCTGCTAAATTGCAGCTTTCTTTCCTAGTAGCTTTTTCTGTTATTGTATATTATACTCAGAAGTGACAACACTAACAACACAAATATTCTATTTTTAGATTTTTGTTTACTTTTCTAATCTCCTCCGTCTCTATTTCACAATTTTACCAGATTGACGTATTGTTTTTATGTTCAGGGTAGGCAACATTTGCGTTTTAAGTTGAGACATCTCCACAGGGCAAATTTTTTAATGTATTTTAGTACAGTGTTATATTAACGTCATATAGACAGTCGCAATTAATTTTTAATTAATATGCATTTGACAAATTTAATTTAGAAATGTTAAGGTTAAGCAAAAAAATAAACGTTTTTCTCTAAAAATTATAAACACTATTAATTTTTAAATCAGGCTAGACTAGTTTCTGCCTTTTTATGAACAGGCTCATCAGTGATTTTCCATTTACATTGTATTATTATTTGTGTCTTATAATTGTCAGATTGTATCTATATGATAACACCCTGTGGCTGTAAGAATCAAACATGCGTTCATCTTACATTGCAAACGTAACAATACCAATTCATGACCGTTTAGCGATTACACCCAAGTATGGCCTCGAATCTAATGCAGCTAAATTGCAGTTTTCTTTCCTATTAGCTTTTTCTGTTATTGTATATTATACTCAGAAGTGACAACACTAACAACACTAACAACACAAATACTCTATTTTAGATTTTTGTTTATTTTTCTAATCTCCTCCGTCTCTATTTCACAATGTTACCAGATGGACGCATGGTTTCTAAATACTACATAATTTTCTTTTCGGAATTTATTTTAAAATTTTTTTGAACTTAAGTCACTAAATATAAATAAGTAGAACTAAATGTTTTTATAGCTATTGCGAAATTGTTGCAGGAAACTCCCCATATAAATGAAGTATGCCCAATAGGGTAGTCCACAAAAAATAAGATGGAATTCATTAGCTCGCGATTTTTCAAAAATTTTATATGCCACCATAGCATTTCAATTGACCCCAGAGTAATACTTTTGGTATAATATTTCAGAATGTATTAACTGTATTTTAGACTATATTAATTGTAATTCAGAAATTATCGAATGTATATCAGAAATTATTTAATGTAATTTATAAGTTATTAATAATAATCAATCCCCTTGTATTTATACGGCTTCCATCAAGTACCACCTGTTAATAGACTACTGTCAAATTTTGAGCAATTCCGTCATTTACTGTGCGTTTAACAGCTCTTCAAAACATACAACCTCGTGGATTTTTTTAAAAATCGAAAAAAGTGAATTTCGAGTTCTCAGTAAGCATTATTTTTTGCGAAAAAACCATCAATCAAACCAAGGAAAAGCTTGATAAATATTATGGGGACTCTGCACCATGTGGATGAAACATGGATCCATTACAACACTCCGGAGACGAAGCAGCAGTCTAAACAATGGGTTTCTACGGGTGAACCGGCTCCGAAGAAGGCCAAGGTAAGTTTGTCGGCCAATAAGGTGATGGCAACAGTTTTTTGGGATGCACGCGGGATAATCGACATCGATTACCTTCAAAAGGGAAAAACAATAAACGGCGAATATTATGTCAACTTATTGGACCGATTTAACGAGGATTTAAAAAAAAACAACACCATATGGCCAAGCTAAAAGTACTTTTTCATCAAGATAATGCACAGGTGCACACGTGTGCCGTCTCGGTGGAAAGAGATTTAGCTCCAACGATGAAATTATTGATCAAACAAATGCCTATTTTATGGACCTCGAAAACTCCTATTTTGTGAAAGGGATACAAAAATTGGAGAAACGTTGGACTAAGTGTATTAAGCTAAAAGGAGATTATGTTGAAAAATATTTTTTTTTTATGCAAAAAAACTGTGTTTCATTCAAAAAGCCAAGGATTTATTGAACCGCCCTCGAATATCTATAAAATTTTATAACAAATATTTTTAACTCTAAAATAAAGTAATTAAATATATTTCAGAAAATAATATTTGTTTCGTAGAAACTATATAGTTAATTATTAATTGAATCTCAGATATTATAAATAATACATCCTATAATATATTTAGAATATATTTGTAGAAAATTTAGTAATCGGTATAACGTTTATTGATCAGCAAAAATTTTTTTTTATATTTTAAACCGATTTCCAACTAATTTATTTTCTGTGTGTGGTAATTACAAAAAATACCTCAAAAAATGTATTTTTTTTTTGGATCTTCGAAGAACGCTAATAATTGTTTGCAGATCCCTAATCTTCATTAATATTAAGCCCAGATTTTAGAAATTTGTTTGTATAAGACTTAAACAAGTTTGAAAATTTAAACAAAAATAACTTTTTATGTATGCCGTGCGCCCAGGTAGGGTAGTTGATAGCGTGCTGGCTTAGCAGTGCGGGGTCGTGGGTTCGATTCCCATAAGAGGCACTGGTCTGTTTTCGCTACAACGCGCCGAAAGTCATAGTAGCTAGGGTAATAGTATATAATTTGTAATTATATGATTATTAATTAATAAAAATAAAAAATAAATACAACTTTTTAGGAATAATTTTTAATTAAAATTGCAAATAACTTAAAATCTATTAATTTTTTTGGAATTTTGGTTCATTTTCTATTTCTGCACATAAAATTGCGTATGTTAAAAAATAATTCAGTTTAAAGTGATAATTCTTCCAGAATTTGTTTCTAGAAGAATTTGTTTCTTAAAAGTTACTTTAACTTGGAGTAGGAGTTTTTATACATTAAGGAATAGAAGAAACATTATAGAGATCGGAAAATCCACCTTTAATATTTTTTGGACAACTCTAATATGCTACTTTAATAAAACAAAAAATCACAACAAATAACTTTCATTTATATTTTAAACAACATACTACCCCTATAGTAAAGCAATACGGCAATCAACACGAAAACATTCATATATAATAAAAACCGTAAAAGTTTTACTTTTTATTTTATAAAAATGCAAGTCTCGACGTACACACAAAAAAAAAAGAATAAAAAAAATTTTGTAACCTGATATCATTTACAATGTCACCGCGCCATCATTTAGTTTGACACGAACATTGCAACTTAAAAGATACAAATTTAAAACCATCAGTGTTATTGTAATATTTTTCATAAAACACAATGTACGAAAAAAATTAAAAAAAAATATATAAAAAAAATAAAAAAACATTGAATAAAAAGTGTTAAGGTAAATTCACAACAACGAAATAATAAATATTTAATGAAAAAACACTTATAATCACAGACAAACTTACAGACATGAAATAGATGCACCAAAAAAAAATTATTGGTTGGAATTCGGTCAAAACGATTAAAGTTTACTTGATAGGACGCTATTTCATTAGGAAAGTCTGTAAAGTCAGCAGCCTTTTTTTTCTTTGGGAGGATCCTTGGCAGAATAATTGCCAATAGCACAAAAGTTTTTTTGCTAAATTCATCTAAATTCTTTTATACCGACTTTACTTTTTAGTGTGCCCATAATTGATTAAAAAAATAGGGAAAAAGAACTAAAAACGATCGTATTATAAAATTATTCACACAGAGAACAAATTCGTTGTGTCAACCAAATTCGTTGCCAACTCGATTAATACAACCGATATACAACTTTACAAAATTTTATCTAATTTAATATGACCCCATAGTTAATTATATAAAATTTCATCCGAAAAATGGCCCGATTAAATTGTATCAAATTACATCTAATGGTATCATATAAGACTAATTTAGATACAATTAAAAGTGGTTGGATACAGTTTTGCCCGAATTTTTCCGACGAAAAGTGTATATATTGTTATATATAGCTTTATATGATTATATATAATTATATATGTGGCCATATATAACGATATACATTTACATCTCATACTTATTGTACGAAAATATTTAATATATCTATATATATCAACATATAATATTATATCATATTTAATTGATATAGTTTAATATGAGATGATATATACTTTAATGTACAATAACATCTATGAATATATGATACAATAAAATCAAACATATTACTTCACTTTTATATATAATTATCAGAAAAGACAAAAAAAATAAATTTAATGTATTTAAAGGAAAAAAATATTTTAAAAAAAAGCAAAAGTAAAAAGTTAGAAAAGCTGCACTTAAAATAAAGTTCAAAGTTAATAGATTAACTCATTAAGGACTAATTGGTATTTAAATATCCAAAAAGGAAGCCATTAAAAAAAGTAAATCTGGCTAAATCCTGGTAGGAGTTATCGCGAATTTGTTTTCAGAAACAGGTAGAGAAATGATAAAAGTTCTTAAAAAAAAAAAAATTGGGGTAAAATTTCACCCCCTCCCAGGAGGTAGTTAGCGGTTTAAAAGTCTGCAAATTTAAAAAGTTGGAAAAACTGCAAGAAAAATATTTACCTGTTTCGGACCACTTACCTGGGTTAGAGGTATGATTTTGTGAAATAGGTATTAAAATATGCATTTTACAGTTTTATGAAATACTCTTATATATTATACGATATATATCGATTTCATTCAACTAAAAATTAAGAGTTTTATGTGGAGGATCATTTGAAAAATATGTTATTAAAAAATAATTTAGGAATTATTTAATATCAGTGATTAATGCATAAGTCCCAGATATGGGACAAAATGTATACGGTATGAATACAAACACCTAAAATATTGTACGTGTGAAGTTTCATCGACAAAGGAATCGGGGGTCAGTCTTTAATGGGTTACATAACATTTATGAGTAAATGAATCGTTTTAAGTCAGAAGATCATAAAACAAAGTTCAAAGTAAACAGATTAAATAATATTTATGTGTAAAATAATTGCTTTAAGTCAGAAAATCGTGAAACAAAAAAAAAATCGAGTACTTTAACATAAATTTTTTTTTTTTTTTTTTAGATTTTGTTTTTATGACCAATTTTGATAATAATTTAGAATGATTTTTTTCCGGGCTATAATGGTCAAGCAATATTTTAAAAGATGTGAATAAAACAAATTATTTCATCTCGTCACTCAACGTTTCGTTGGCTTTATTCCAACTTTCTCAAGAGTTTTTGACTTTATTAATTTCTGGCAACAAAACATAACAATATATTAATAAACCTTTTTATATTTGTACATTATTTCAAACTTACGATTTTATCCTTTACATTTGTAAAATATTAGATAAATATTAAAATAAAAACGGGACTTCACGACACAAATCTAAATAATAATCTTTAAAAAATATAATCACAATTTATAAATAAATAAAATCACAGTTTACATTAAATTATAATATCACAGAATTATCAACTTTTTTTTTATTTATTTATTTCAGTCTACAGATTTAAACCTTACATACTATTTAAAAGAAAAAACTATTTCATATTATTCTACAGTTCCTTAAGATGGCGAATTACATCACGTTTAACAGCATCCATACTTTTATTGAAGTCTACTACAAAATATAGTTGATTAAACTCATCGCAAATTCTTCGAAAAGGTTCAGCGTTGGCGTAATTTGTTCGAAAAGCAGATAGACGTAAAGGCACGTAGTTCCTTGTTGAATAAATTGGAATATGTAAATTAACTTTGCTCAAAAGATATTCGGAATCTATAGCACCGTTTATCAATTTTAGGAGAAATGTTACATTGAGCATTTGTCGTCTGCTGTTAAGAGTAGGTAGTTTTATAAGTGCAAGCCGACTAGTATAGGAAGGCAAATTATTATAATCCCATCCGAGACCACATAGACAAAATAACAAAAATAGTTTTTGCACAGATTCAAGAGATTGAGTACGAGTTTTACAAGAAGGATCCCAAATAATTGATCCATATTCTAGAATGGGTCTGACTAAAGTTGTAAAAAGCTGCTTTGTAGTGTAAGGATCGGAAAATTCTTTTGACCAACGTTTAATAAATCCAAGCACGCCCATGGCTTTATTTATAGTAGTTGAAACATGACATCTGAAATCCAATTGCTTGTCTAGTAATATACCGAGATCATTAAATGTTTGCACCAAATGCAACAATTCGTTGTTGATTAAGTAACAGCCGTTAGTAGGATTTGATCTTGAAAAAATCATATATTTACATTTTCCAGTATTGAGATCCATTAAGTTGTGTTCACACCAAGTAGTAAAATTTAAAATATCGTACTGGAGTAAAGCTTGATCGTTTAGATTATTGAATGAAATGAATATTTTCACATCATCTGCATACATTAAAGTTTGGCAATATTTTAAAGCGTTTGGGAGATCATTAATAAAAAGTGTAAACAACAATGGACCGAGATGGCTACCTTGCGGGACGCCTGATGGAACATTTATAGATTTAGAGTCACAGTTACGAAATTTGACATATTGTATTCGGTTTTTCAAATACGATTCGATCCAATTTAGAAGTGAGAAACTAAACCCCAAAAGATCTAGTTTGAACAGCAAGAGGTAGTGGTTCACTCTGTCAAATGCTTTACTAAAGTCTGTATATACAGCATCAGTTTGTTTTCCTTTAGTAAAACCATCAATTACGAAAGAAGAAAACTCAAGTAGGTTAGTAATTGTAGATCGGGATTTTCTGAAACCATGTTGTTTTGGTGATAATATGGAAGATACTTGATGAGACAAAAATTCCGTAACAAGTTTCTCAAATAATTTAGGAATTGCACTTAATTTGGCTATACCTCTGTACTTTGAAATATTGATTTAACTACCAGATTTGAAAAGAGGAATTATAAAAGACCGTTTCCAAGTTTCTGGAAAATACCCAAGCTTAAGGGACAGGTTGAAAATGAAAGTTAAAGGAATACACAGTATGTCTGAACAGCTTCTTTATATAATCAAATTAAAATCACATCCAATTTAAAAATCCTTTAATTTATATATAAATTCTCATTATTATTTGAAATGAGAAACAAAATTTTAATGCGGATTTCCAAACAATTTTAAAGGGCTATGTCAAATTGTATCAAATTATATATAACTTGACCAAATAAGATGGACCCATTTTTCAGATCAAATTATATCAGATGAGATCCCATGGGATCACATGAGATAAGGTTATATATTCCATTTTTCGGATCAACTAAGATATAATGTGATATAAAATTGTATATATGACTATATATGCTTATATATACAATGTATACATTGTATTATACATATATCGGAACTTGTTTCATCGGCTTGTCCTCATTGTAATTTATTAAATTATACCTTATACTATAAGATTATATCTAATTTAATATAATAGGATTTATATATAATTTTAAATATAAATATCGTATGGCATATAACTTATAAATATGGTAACACTATGATAAAACATAAAATGTGTCACAGTTTTAAAGATACAAACGAGTCTGTTATACTTATTGACCATTTGAGTTGAAATCAACAAAACTTCAAATAAATTAAGGTTTTCTAATTGAAATACAGAAAATTTGTAATTATATTATTAAGAATTCTCATTTTGCAATCAAAGTTTTAATTTAATTAAATTTTTCTTTTAAATTATGAAGCGATAGTTCAAAATTTCAAAGTCAAATTAAGATTTTTGCAATTTTACTTGAAACTTTCAAAATTTAATTTATATAATCACAATTTATTTTATAGTTTTTCAAGTTCTAATGAAAAATTCCAACAATGTTTCTAAATTAAAAAATTTCGGAACAATATATTAAACTTGATGCTGAGATTTTAATAAAACAAATGAAAATATAATTTAAAAAATTTATTTAAATCAATTACATTTGAAAGTTTCTAAACTTTTAAAGGCAAACCGAAATTTAATTTGTAATTTTTAACATGACTTTATTTATTTAACATAGAACAATAAAAACTATAAATAATTTACTAAACTTATCGTTATTTTATATATTAAATCGCTAGTTTCACTACATTATTGATCTATTTAGTTGTGTGTATTTGCTTCAAACGCGGAAATTAATATGTATTTGTACGACTATAATGTATTTAACTTTAATTTTTGTATTCTGTATTTTTAGTTGTTGACATTTTATCTATTTTTTTTTTTTTTTTTTTTACTTTTGCTGTCACAACAGAAAATCTATTAAGGCATAATTAGTTTGTACGTTCTGTTCCGTTACGAATCAGCTGTTTTGTTTCTGTTCAAATGAAAGTCTGTATGTGTGATTAGTTTTCACTTTTTCGTTCTGTTCTGTTGCGGACAAATCTATTGAAAATAGAATTCAACGTTAAGTGACAGCCTAAAGTGCGTATGTATTGGTTTGTTGTGAAATCAGGGATGATAAAGTTGATACTATAGTACTTTTTATGGTACTATTTGAACCTCAGATGTACCATGATACTCCTATGACTCATTTAGTACAATTTACAAATTTTTCTATGTATGAATTTCTTGGTCCCTTTAAAATTCAATAATTATTAATTCGATTTGCAGTCCCATATGAACAATGCATTAATTTCGAACCAAACGCTGTGAATTCAATCACATGATTTCACTGAGTGCGACTGATTACAGATGATTATAGTTGAGTTTAATTAATCGATTAAACCAATTATTGAATTCAATCACTAAGGGTTATTATTATTATTAACTAACTTTGATTTTCAAAAAAGTAAATAATAAAAATCTTATAAAAATGTTAAATTGACTATTAGCTGCGTGTTTTTAAAATCGAATGAGTTCACGAACAAATTTGTTTGCTACCAATCACAAGGATTGAATTCGCAAAAAACTGTGAGAAACGTACTTCAATACAGCAAGATATTAATAGCACATTCAAAAAATATTAAAAATTTGGTGAATTAAAGAAAAAATATCAAAATTTTTTAAATTTTTTAAATCAATATCGGCTAATTTTCTTAGTACGCACTGCTCGTTTTTACATAGCTTTATTAACATTTTTCCGAAAAGTTTGGTATTGAAAATGAGCAAAATCGGTTCAGCGGTTCAAAAGTAATGAGTGAAAGTACCTCTAAATTTTCCATACAAATTGGTGTATACTGCACTGTATATTATTAGAATTCATTATAGTGTCTGGTGTATAAAATATAACGTCATATTTTTCCACCAGACGCTAAGAGGTGAATAATATTTAAAATTCACCGCAAATTCTTTTTTCTCAACAAAAATTTTTTTTTTCACCTCAAAAATAGTTTTGTTACCTCAAAACTGTTTTTCACGACACTATTTTTTTACATCCAGAAAAGTTTTTCACCTCAAAATTTTGTTTTCACCTCTTAACATATATTTTTTTTTAATATATTTTTGTTGTTTCATTTGTAATTGTTTATTTTGGAGGGTACAAAGATATTTTTGTTAATTTATATTTAAATTTTTTTTTATACTTGTGATGCCGAAAAAGTACTATTTTATATGCAGGTTGGTACTATTTTAAAATCGCATTTATCATCCCTAATTGGAATATTTTTGGTTGGAGTTTCTTTTACTTTTTAAACAGCTGATTGCTTTGACAGAAAAAGTAATTACAAAAAATTACCTACAGAACAGAACGACACAGAACGGCAACAGAAAGTAACAACTAATGAGGCCTTTATACAATTTTTAGAACTTATTTTCAAATTGACATATATAACCGTCATTCGGTAAAACAAATTAGTAAATCGTTAGTAACCAATTATTATTGACATATTGGTAGCTACTTCTAAATTGTAATTATCATTGTAAATTCATGGTAAAGAATTCTATATTTTGGGTTTAAAAATAATTGTGATTATCAAATTAAGTTATAACTTAATTTTTTCTGATAAATTGGGTGGGAAATCTGATTTTTATGACATAAATAATCTTTTATTAGTTGTAATTTCAAATTATTATTCATAAACAGATATATTTTACTTTAATAATTACGTTTACGTGACAGAGATCAAAATTTTATTGTAATTAATTACCGACAATTTTTTTTATAAATTTGTACAATCTATCAAATTTATTAAAAAAATGTCGATAATTCGAAACGATAACTGCAAATACGGTTCTCCCAATCAAATATGCAATTAAATTAGAGTTTCAGTAGAACCAACCGAATTATGGATTGTGTAATTCATAACGGGTTTTTTAATAAGGACTTGACAACTATTTAAAAAAAAACCCAAACCATTTCAGATATTTTCAAAACTTTATTATCGACTTAAAATACAATCAAAACATTTATGAATGGAACTCGACTTCGATCATATGGCCACTGAGGGCACGTCGGCAGCGGTCGATTTGTTGGACCAAATTTTCGATGACTCGGTCAGACATTTCGGCCTTAACGGCCGCTATTTTGCGTTCAATGTTTGCTCTGAGTTCTTCCAACGTCGTCGGCTTGTTGGCATAGACCAATGATTTGACGTAGCCCCAAATAAAAAAGTATAGAGGCGTTAAATCGCACGAACGAGGTCAATTGGCTGGTCCATTTCTTGAGATAACACGCTCACCAAACTTACTCTTCAATAAATCGATTGTAACGTGTGCTGTGTGGCTTGTGGCACCGTCCTTTTGAAACCACATTTCGTCCAAGTCCATCTTTTCTAATTCGGGCCAAAAGTAATCATGGCGCGATAACTATCGCCATTTACAGTAACGTGACAATCGTTATTGTCGAAGAAAAAATATGGCCCAATGACGACGCCGGCATGTAGACCGCACCAAACAGTTATTTTTTGTAGATGAAGTGGTGATTCATGAAGCACAAGTGGGTTTTCACCAAACCAATAACGCATATTTTGCTTATTGACAAACCCATTGAGCCAAAAACGAGCATCGTCAACGAAGATGATTTAACGCTCTTAAAGTTGCGGTCACCGACTCCGAATTTCGGTAGTACATTTTTATAATTTGCATAAGTTGTTCTTTCGTGTACTTTACCATGATGAAAATGTTGAGTTTACTGAAAAAAGAGGAAATAGTGCGTTCACAAATTAAATTCAAAGTTGTGAAGTACCTATTGGAAAATCCTTTAGAAGCAACTAATGATTGGTATTGGTAAACAACTTTTAGAAAATGTTTGTTTTTCTAACAAAATATTTAAATTTAAATTTAGCACTCAACATTTATAAATGTTTGTGGTGTAGTGGGTAAGTGGCTACGAATTTCCGAGTTCAAATCACTGAAAAGACAAACACAAAAAGTTTTCTTTAATTAAAATAAAATATTAATATGTACAAATAGCAAATAGTACCGGTCGACACAAATGTTATGTCTGACTTCGAAATGTCAAATTTTGGAGTCTTTTATGATACTAATAAAGCGAAAAATATATATTTTGCTTCAAAGCTTGCTTTTGAACTTAGTGCTACCTTCTGATGATCGTAACATCTTCAAGGTGTATATATAGACAAAAAAAGTCGAACTTTATCAGCTGGTAATTTAAACTTTGATGTTTTTCGATATCAAGAATCAGAATTTCTGCATTAAAACAGAAACCAAAGAAAACATTTTTTTTTGACGGCCGGTGTAATTCAAAGAAATTTAAAAGAAATTGTTGGCCATGTTACAATTAAAAATGTAAAAAATTTTTTATTTCAATAAAATTTTGTGGAACGTAATATTATTTAAGTGGAATATAATTTTGAATGAGACAACAGATTATAAGCTTTTACGACTAAAAATATAAATTAATATGAAGATGGTTATCGTCACCGCCAGAATTCGATTGGCAACAAAATCGTTGGCTACAACTGACACTGTTTTCTGGGTGTGGAAATAAAAAAAAATAACAGACCAACATTTAACAACAACAAAACTTTTTATTATTTTTAACTTTTTTGTTTGTTGTTATACTCATAAAAAAAGAAAAATTTGAATTGAAAAGTAAAAATAATATTGAAATAATACACAACAGACCAAAATGTATGAAAATCTGTAAACCACATTGTAAATTGGTAACACAAATGTATTAATATCCATTGGTTTTGAAAAATACAAAAAAAAAAGCAAACGAACAAAGGTATAAAATCCAAAAACCAAAATGAACAAAAGGAAGGTAAAAGCATGGCAAACGGTAAAAAATGAGTTTTGAGTTTTCTTTTCTACAAACTTAGGCCACATTAAGCTATGAACAAAATTGAATTTAAAATTATTAAACATAAGTATTAAAAATTTGTACTTGAAAATTTTCTTTATTGGAATAATTTTATTTGTATTTTCATAGTTTATCTTAGTAACTTTTTTAAATAATTCTGTCATTCTTTTGAGTTTTCGAACCACTATAAGAAAATTCTTAAACGTTAGATTGTGTACCAAAAATAAAACATGCATCCCTTAGTTTTTTTTTTTACGAATTTAAAGAAAATTTGAAGCGAAACAAGGTTACACTTTTATTTTACACAGTTATTCAGTTTGTTGCAACATAATTATTAAATAACTACCCAGGCAGAAAAAAGCATGGGCACTCGAAATTCACTTTTTTAAATTTTTAAAAAATTCCACAAGGTTGTATGTTTTGGTCACCTGTTAAACGCAAAGTAAATGACGGAACTTGCTCAAGATTTGACCGTAGTTTATTAACAGGTGGTACTTGATGGGAGCAGTGTTGTATTTCATATAACGTACTCAATTATACCCAATTACATGTAATTAAATTCGGAAATATTGGTGCTATGTCACATGTATGGTATTGAACAAATTTAAAATTTTCCAATGAAGCGTTTAGTCCCACGTGTGGGAGCGTAGATCTGAAATTCTAATTGATATAAAAATTTTGCACAAGTGAATGATTTACATTTCACAATCATTCACTTGTGCAAAATTTTTATTGACGTCGCCCATGTGTGGTAATAACATACAAGTGTGGGTACTGTAATGAAAGGAAAGTTCCTCAGGATTTCAAAAATTATATAAGGTGGCGCAAAAGTAATCCTCCTATCAGAAAATGCTATACATAATAAATACATAATAAAAAAAAAAAAAACATCGGAAGGTTATTTTTGCGCCACCTTATATTATTTTTAGTATCTATGATACGTACATAAATCTCTCTACAACCGTTTACAAACTTTGCCTGCAGCACTATTTTTGAAAACACTTTCTCAGCGAAGCAATTCAGCTAAACTGCCTATCACATAGGAGAAAACCCCTCAGTCCGGCCAAAAGTCGGTCGTGCAGAAAAACTTTACTCAGCGAAGCCACTAATATGCCTATTACATACACGCAGAGAAAAATTATGGTTGCAATTTAATTGCAGCCACAAAACTTTGTTTCCTACAGCCATAAATGATTGTTTCAATAAAATTATTGTTTTATCTTTCATATTCCACCAATAATATGGTTGCTTTCATCATGTTCAAGAAAAAATTTCTTTTTCTTTTCAGTTATCATATAATTGTATTGTCTACAATCATAATATAGCAATTATTATCATAATCTTTTACGTAACTACAGCCATATTGTAGTTGCGCCAACAATAAGATGATCAGTCGGTTTTTTTTTTTATGAGCGTCTTCGCTCTTTTAGTTTCATTCTTGTTTAAGATTTAGTGAAAAGAAGTTGTAAGAAACAATCAGCCACAATATATTGAATAATATTTAAACAAAAAGACATTAAAAATAGACAAGCACGTAGTAGTGTTAATTGTAATATTGATTTGTTTTACGGAAGATGGAATAAGTTTGTAGTCTCAACCCGGTCTACCCTGGGAGTCTAGGCAAAAGTTTAATTGTTTTTATTTTATGGACATAAAAGTGTTACAAATTAAGTATAAATTGATAATAAAAAATGCTTTATTTTTAATTGTTTGTAATTACGCAAAAAATATTGTCAAACAAAAAATATGGAAAAAATTTCAACAAAATGCACGTGCGTAGTACGAAATAATCATAATATATTTGCAATAATAATAATAATATGGTAATAAATGATGATGAAATTCTTGTCCATAATCATACTATGATAACTAGGACAATACTATGGTTATAATGCAATTGTAATGATTGCTGCAAACATGGTTTGATCATTGTAAATTTATTGTGAAATAGTATTCTTAACCATATTTTATGCGTGATTTATGCTGTAATCAGATACATAGCTTGTATTGCTGACATAATATTTCACGAAAGATTTTTCTTCAGCGGAAATAAAATTTGATTACTTATATTATTTTAAACCTTAGTTTATTTGAATGCGTGAATTATTAAATAAATATACTAATATGAATATGAATATCTTTATAATCCAGCTTCAAAATAATGTTAGGCGAATTCTGTAAGGCTCATATTATAACAATTCATTAAAATTTCCAGAACCATAATATGATAATATTGGGATCTATTTGGAACCATTATATGGTAATCTAATTATCATATTATGATACAGAAGCAGATAAGAGTATGGTTGCCACAACCATAGCAACATGGTTGTTGCAATCATAAATCCAAAAATGTATGATGCTCTTCGAATATGGTTCCCTCAACCATGTTTTTTCTTTGCTTGTAGGAGAAACCCCTAAGCCTGGCAGAAGACCGTTCACGCAGAATAGTTTTCCTCAGCGAAGCCGGGCTTTGGACGGAATGGAGAAGAAAACCATTGAGCCAATAAATTTCGTACTACCACCTACACTCGGTTATTCCTGGGTAATTCGAATGATAGCAACTAAAACGTCATATTTTCATGTAAATTTTACAAAAATAACCAAAAAAAATAAACACTAAAAAATACTTCCTCCACATCTTTGTAGTTAAAATATACTTAAAATAGCTCTAGAGAGCGCTACGTATCATGAATCATAAAAATAATTTAATTTTTGCAATCTTGAGAAAATCTCATTTCAATGGAAATCGCACACGTATATGTTTCTACACATAACGGTTTTTGGGGTCGGGACCCCAATAATAAACTAAAATTTATTTTACCAATATTTAACAAATACACGTGCTAATTCTGGCAGGTTTTCTGCAACGCCATTTGAAACTGGTTTTTGGTAGCCTCTTTTTAAAGGTTTCAGTGTAGTTTTTATAAAGTATATTTTTCATTATTAACACATAAATATTATGTCTATTATTTTCAGGACCAAGTTTTTGGGGCCTTATAAATCCGCAATGGAATATGTGTAACAAAGGTAGACGACAGTCACCCATCGATATAGTACCAGATAAATTGCTATTTGATCCTTTCCTACGGCCTCTGCACATAGACAAACACAAGGTAAGTCAATACAAACAAACTAAAAAATATTTTTGTTCATATACAACAACAAAAAACTCAAATGTATTATGAATTTTTTTCCGTTATTTAACTCGATGTATCTGTGTGTTATTCCCTGTTATCATTAGGTTTCCGGTACACTACACAACACAGGTCAATCGCTTGTCTTTCGCGTCGACAAAGATACAAAACAACATGTCAATATATCAGGTGGTCCTTTGGCATACAAATATCAATTTGAAGAAATATATATACACTATGGTACAGAAAATACACGTGGATCAGAACATTTTATACAAGGATACAGTTTTCCAGGAGAGGTGAGTAATAGTCAGCACATTGAATAATTTACAAATTATTTCAAGAGATTTTAATTATTTGACAGATACAAATATATGGCTTTAATAAAGAACTGTATCATAATATGTCCGAAGCTCAACATAAATCCCAGGGCATTGTTGGTCTTTCGCTAATGGTACAAATTGGAGAAACACCAAATCCCGAATTACGCATCATAACAAGTACATTTAATAAGGTGCTATTTAAAGGTAAGTAGGATAAGGTGTTTCATTCCATTATCCTTAACACTTTATATATATTGGATATCTAGGTCAACATATTGTTAGTATGTCGCCATCGTTGTTAATTATGATGATGATAATGCTTAAAGCCTTATATTGCTGACTGGTATCAGGTGTCAAATATTGTGATATTAACAAGTCTTTATATTTCCGGTCATTTAAAATCATAGATTTAAAAATATGACCTTATTTTTCAGGTCACCGAATAAAAAAAACACATTTCCCTAAATTAGGTATAAATTTACAATGCTACAAGTACATATTTTCCACCGCATTGTGAAATTGAAGAGAAAATTAAAATGCTTCTGTTGTTGACGTCTTAACCTACAAAATGGTTATGTCACGTGGGTTTCCTTTTTCTTTCATATTGTTGTAGGGTAGAAGAGGGGAGCATTCGCCACTTTGTTTTTTGGACAAATTTTTTTTTTTTTGGATAAATATTAATACTTTTTAACTTTAACTTGTATGTTTAAAACATAAAATAAATTTATAACGAGCTTTCAAACGCCGAATATTTACAAAAATAAAGCAAAGTATAAATATTAGCTAGGTTGGTACATGTATTTCGATCTGGCTAAGGATCTCATCAGAACGCGAATTTTTTTTCTTAACAGAAAACCTATTAATCATAAACTTTGTTCCATTCTTGTCTTCTTAGCACTCAAACACGTGGCTACGGTCTTTTCCTAACAAGCATAATGACGTTACTAAACTTTAAACACCAAATATGTTCTATTTATAAACAACAATAATTCGGTTACTCTGGCTCAAGTAATATTTTTTACAGTTCTTTTTGTTTTTATATGCATCGAGATTATTTTTATGTTATTTTTAAT
This sequence comes from Delia radicum, assembly GCA_021234595.1. Classification (NCBI taxonomy): domain Eukaryota; kingdom Metazoa; phylum Arthropoda; class Insecta; order Diptera; family Anthomyiidae; genus Delia; species Delia radicum. The sequence goes on from CM037852.1 coordinate 141,204,992, forward strand.
TATTTAAAACGAGCTTTGAATCTCCGTTTATATACAAAAATAAAACATATATTTATATTAGCTAGATACTAGCTACTAAATAGCTGATACATGTATTTCGATCTGTCTAAAGATCTTATCCAAATTCAAAGTGCTGAAATAAGTTAAATTTTACTTAATACTGATTTTCATTGAACTGAGGTCCTTTTAAAGTAATTTTTTTTCTACGGTTTTGCATTTTAAGTACTAACTGGACGTTAAGTGTTATTATTCAATTTGACAGACCATTATTTTTTGCAAAACAAATAAAATTTTTAACTTTCTATGAATTTTCGAAACTTAAGTGTTTTTTTTTATCATTTTTTATCATTTATTTTCAATAAATCGCTTCAATTGGGTTATTTTTCATCTATTTGGAAGGAATCATTTATTATCCCCCTGTTCAAGTCTGGATCTAAAGCGGTTGTTTCTAATTATAGAGGAATAGCAAAACTAAGTACTATACCAAAATTATTTGAAAAAATCATTTTTGATTCTATGGCACATCAAGTTTCATCTATTTTATCTCCGAGTCAACATGGTTTCCGCACTTCTTGTTCTACAGTTGCAAATTTGCTGGAACTTACTACTTATGTCAATGAATGCTTTATAAATAAAAAACAAACCGATGTAATTTATACTGATTTCAGTAAAGCGTTCGACCAAGTTAATCACGAACTTTTGTTGTACAAACTCGATAATATTGGCTTTAGTATATTATTTCTTAAATGTTTTTTTTTTTTTTTTATTTTATTAATTAATAATCATATAATTACAAATTATATACTATTACCCTAACCGAGCACTTACTACTATGGCCTTCGGCGCGTTGTAGCGAAAACAGACCAGTGCCTCTGGTGTGAATCGAACCCATGACCCCCGCACTGATAAGCCAGCTCGCTACCAACTAGCCTACCGGGACGCACATTTTTTTTTCTTAAATGTATTAGTTCATGTTTATACAACAGAAAGCAGCGTGTAAAATTCAAATTTCGTTTTCCAAATATATTGATGTTTTATCTGGTGTCCCACAAGGTAGTCATCTTGGACCTCTATTATTCACATTATTTATAAATGATCTTGCTTCAGTTATTACGCATTCTAATACTTTAATGTATGCAGATGATGTAAAAATTTATCTTTCATTCAACAATAGCAACGATCAAATGCTACTACAGAATGATATAAATCGTTTCACTACTTGCTGCAAAATAAACTTAATGAGCCTTAATGTTAAAAAATGCAAGTACATGATATTTTCTAGAACCTCTCCTATTAATGGTCGCTACGTGATGAATGATGCTACTATTGAGTTAGTGGAGTCATTTAACGAGCTTGGCATTCATTTAGATAGAAAGTTAGACTTTAGATCTCACATATCTTTAACAATAAATAAAGCTACTGGAGTACTTGGACACATCAAACGCTGGAGCAAAGAATTTCGTGATCCATATACTACAAAACAATTATTTACAACGCTTGTCAGACCGATTCTAGAATATGGTTCTGTCGTGTGGGACCCTCAGTACCTTATCCATTCAAATTCTATTGAATCCGTTCAAAACAATTTTTATTATTCTGCCTTCGCGGCTTGGATTGGAATCCAAATATTAATCTGCCCTCATAACAACATCGCCTAGCACTTATTTAATTACCTACGCTGAAAAGCCGTTGACAAATGCTGAATGTGTCCTTCTTGCTTAAGTTGATGAATGGAAGTCTTTATTCACCACATCTACTAAGTAAAGTAAATATGAATATTCGTTTTCGTTGTTCAAGAAATTATGAATTTTTAAATATTAAATATCATAAATCTAATGATCCATTTCGTAGAACTTGCGATGAGTTTAATATGTTGCTTCAGTTAATTGATTTTAATAAAAATTTAGATATAGTAAAGAGAGATATCTTATACTTAAATTCCTTAAATTAAATAAGTAATTCTAGTATTTCTATTGTAAATATTTTAATTTTTACTAATTGTTCATTGTCTGCACGGATTATCTCCATAGACTTAAATAAATAAAATAAAATAAAATAATGCAAAATCCAATTAATTTTCAATGACTGCATGGGAGCAAATGCACTACTTTAATGTTATGAGTTTTTAGAAAATATGATTCTTAAAAAGCCCAAATTTGCTCGAATTTATTTATTTTTCCGGAAGTTATAATAAATTGAAAATTAAACGCCAAAAAATATTTATTACCTACAAACCTTTACCTGTTAGAGTTATATATAAGCTTGATATATGTGTTTCGATCTGACTTAAGATCTCATCAGAACCTGAAGTTTTAGAAAAGCCAGAACCTCCAGAAAAGGCAGAGCTTTAACAAAAAGCATATTAATCATCAACTTTGCTGTATTCTTGTCTTCTTAGTACTTCTGACACTTGCAACATATATAAACATATAATAAATTAATATAATGAATACGTCTTTGCAAGTGCTCCCAATTTTGGCTGACGAAACTACCCTACCTGGTGGTCTGTTGTATGTGCCCCATGATCGACCGCTTATATCATTTTTTTTATTTTTTTTCGCGTTTTTTAGAACTAAATTCTAAAAAAATTGTATTAATGTTATTAATTAACATGAACGCTTCAACATCTTTAGTGGTATTTTGCTTAATTATACGAAATGGAAAAGTAATGCCAAATATATATATTTGGCATTACGAATATATATATTTGTATACAAAAGCCACATTTACACTACATAGCAAAAACACGTCTTTAAGCTCTTTAGTATATTCCAACTGCTCTTTATTATTTTCTAATCGTTTTGACAAAACACGTGTTTTGCAATGAACTGTGAATGCCGTATAACTCTATTTTATTTCAACCCAAAAAACACAAAACAGGTCTATCCTCGAACACGTGTGAAGTAACAGTGTAAAATTTGGTGACATTAAAGATGAGTAATAACTGCACAAATTTGGAAAGGAACATTTTAAATAACTCTTTTAAATACAGCAGAAATCGGGGGGTGGCATTTGTGCCCCAGTGGCGAAACCTCCCCCCTTCTACCCTACTAAATGCACTTGCACGTTTACAACATAAAATTACACCGCCAACTTAAAAACGAAATGAAAAAACAAAATAAAAATAAGTAGGCGGTAGAAAATTATGCAAACTTTCTTCTTTTTCCACCATTAAAGCCAATAAAAATATTTCATAATATGCATAACTAACACGTAATGTCGGGGTTTCCCTTCATTATATTGTTATATATATTTTCTTTATTTTTTGTATGTTCACTCTTCACAAGAATTTAGCAGGTATATTAAATTATTTGTTCGATTTGTAAAGTTATTTTAAAAATATTTGATACATGTGGAAACTAATTTTAGATTTCTAAAATTCGAATGATGTACTGGGCTAGGTTGACTATACTTAATAGCGTTGGCACGCAAAGTTTCACCATGAAACGTATTCACCAAAAGAATTGATGGCTATTTAAGTTCAAAAAATGAAAAACTTACTTGAAACTTATAAGAGTTTCTTCCTTAATTTAATTTATTTTTGTTCATAGTTTTTAACTTTCAGTACCTAACTAATTCAAAACGGAGTTACTAGATTTGGGAGACAAAGCAAAAGCAATTTCTGTATCGCTGATTAGTGAAAAGTTGGTTTAGAAGTGAAACCAATATTTTCCAATTCTTTAACTTTCGCAGATTTTTCAAAGGGATTTGTGACGTTTGTATCCCTTTATTGGTGCGCTGACTTCAACTTGGTTTACCTCAATTTGTATAACATTACTAAATTTTTTAAATACTCAATTCCTTTGAATTCTAGAACAGTATTTAAAAAACAGAGTAATTTTATACAATTTGATGCACCAATAATGGCATACAAACGTCACAAACTTTTAATAAATTAGAGTACGTTTTTTTGGAAGTGTAAAGAAATAGAAAGTCAAAAAAGCATTTTAAAAATTTACAACTCAAAATTTTATGATCTTTTTAATAATTTTGAGAAATTTAATTAGTTTTGTTCGCTTTTGCATAATAAAAACATGTGTTGTTAGGTATCTTCCGTCGTGACTCTTCATTGATAAATAATTGATAAAGTACAAAAATGTTTAATTTTTTTTTATTCTTAGCGGTTTTTCCAAACACATTTCGCTTTGTGACAACTAAAGACCTGTATAAATTCCGCCAAAATGTACTTCATATAAACGATTTTAATGGGCTTAATACTAAAATCAAAATGCATCAATAAATTTTAAGTTTTATGAAGCAAACTAAATTTTCATATCTTATATAAATTTTTTTATTTTGCGAATTTTAAAGTATTTAATATGATTTGATGCAAATAAGTAACCCTAAGCCCAACTAAATATCATTGGGCCGTCAAAAAATGCGTGTTTTTCAAAATTGTAGCGGGTTTCTTTTTTAATTCTTATAATGGTTTTATTGATTTTGTGTTTAGGTTGTTTCGGAACAATTTTAAGAAAAAAATACAAATCTGTTTTAAATTTGCAAAAATTCAAATTCTCCAATTGTCTCGAAAACTATGCGAGCTACGAAAAAAAAAACAACTCATGAATACAATTATTCCTTGAAAAGGCAATTGATTTGTCATATCTTAAAATTTTAATTGCAATATTTTAGCTATCAAAAAACAGGGATTGTCATTATCAAAAATATTAATATTTTTGCATAAATAAAACTAACCGAAATGGCTAAAAAATTGTGCATCAACTTAAAAATACATCCTGAATTAAAGGTGATAATTTATTTTAGGCGTGCGGGTCTTCAAAGTCGCAAAGGTTTGTGCGATTACCTAAAAAGTGCATGTCGGATCCGGCTTATAGGCGTCGTAGTTAATCTTGGTTAAGTATCTTTAAAATGATATATGATAGTATACCATTTCCAGACATGGGAGTTCAAAAATATAACTTCAAAACTATGAAAAATTTTAACAAAGAATTAGTTTTCGTCTATTTTTTTATCAATGAACTGATATAAATATTTTGAAAACATATAAATCCTATGCTTTCGGCCTTCCAGTGATGTATAATAAGTTGTCATTCACCCATATGAAAGCAAAACTTTTATAGAGAAAGCCATATAGGGCGATAATTTTTTCTGACTTGAAGTCACTGCGAAATGAAAAAATTGGATTTTTTTAATAACAATTATTAAAAATTCTCTTGCTAAATTTTAGTGCCTGCAAAAAAAAAATAGATCATTGAAAATTATAAATTATTATTATGATTTTCAGATAAAAGTTTAGTTTTACTCGTCAGACGGGTGATAAATATGTTAGCTAATTATTTTACGTAATTAGCATTTTGATTAAATAACTATACAATTTTTTAAAAAAGGAGTTTCTTATAACCACTCTACCGCAATTTTATTTTTTACAGGACAAAAAAAAAGGTAGACAATTTAAATAATTTTTATGTGAATTTTGTTAATAAACTGCTATTTTTATCGCAGTCTGAAATCATATGTCGGCAAAAAGTTTTGACAAATAATAACTAGTGACTCATAATCACAGTAGAAACGGGTTTAAAAAATATTTTTAGCTATTTGGTTTTGCATCTCCCCTAACGATATATTAGTAAATTAAGTATCGGCTGCAGTAGCGTGGAAACGCAAGTTCGGAGGATGAGATAAACCTATATTAATAAAGGAAAATTTTGGATAATTTTCTAAATGTTTTTTAAATTGGGATTTATTATAAAAATCGCAGCTTTTATATGAGACTTGTAAAAATAGAATTATTGGTTATTTTTCTTACTTTTGCTAAAACCAAATTTTTAAAGTGCTGGCTACATACTGAATTATTTTATTCAAAGTACTGGCAAACTATTGAATTCCATTGCTGAGCCCAACATTTGAAAAACAACTTCAGCCAATCGTATATTGATGTTATCATTTCAAACTGTGCCAGTACTGTAAATTTAAAAAAATCTGACACACTTTCAGTACATGCACTAACGTAACCAATTGTACACTCATAATAATCCATGCTTAAAAATACAAATATATTTTTCGTAAATTTTTTTTCGTAGAATGTACAAACATTTTGTTTATATTACAAAACTTTTGTATAAAACAAATTATATAAATTTACAAATTTCGTAAAAAATACAAACATGATTACGTAATATTTTTTTAGTACATTGTACAAAAATTTGTAATGTTACAAATATTACATATGGATGTTGATGTGGTTAGAGGTAGGATTTGCAATCAGAAGGTTGCGAGTTCAACTCCTGGCCAGGACAAATTTTTTTTTTTTTTTAGTTTTTATATTTTTTTTGTATATTAATGTTTTTTAAATTTCTATGCTTTATTTTTTTATTTCATTATTACTATTTTTGTGTTTTGATATAAATGGATATTTTGTATTTTGTTTAATAAAGAGGATCCTAAAACAAGTTAAAGAGGACCCGAAAACACTACTTCCACTTTATTTGCCGGGTTTAGTATGAAATTCAATAAAACAAATATTTAAAAAGATAAAATTTTTAATAATAAAATGCAATTAGTTTGAAATTGTTATTTAAGTTTTTTATTATTATTATTTTATTATTTTTTATTTTGTTTTTTAATATATTATTTGTTATATTTATAAAAAAATTATATTATTTTATTTAGTTCAATAAACATAATAAAAATATTTAATTGCCATTTTACCTTTTTATTAAATATTTGTAGTATATTTTTCTAGTTTTCATAAAAATTTCATAATATTTTCGACTTAAGTTCCTTTTTAGTTTGCTGTATTGCATCAGCTATCTTTGGTGCAAATGGTAGAGGGGTCTACTTCAACACAGCAGGACGTCACTGAAATCGTGAGTTCGATTCTGGTGTGGCACCATTACATTTTTTTTTTTAATTTTAAAATAAACCCGTAAGGTATGCACCACATTTTTATTTAAAAAATGTTTTTACAAAACTTTACGAAATGTGATTTGTATATTCTACAAATTTTATTCGTAATGTCAAAATAACCAAAACTTTCGTAAAATGAACAACGGTTTTCGTGTATTTTACCTATAGATTATTATGAGTGTAGGCGCTGTGTAGCGCCTGCACTGGTTCGTTCGTATTTTTCTAGCTGGGAAGTTACCTCGATTGACATGACCTTGTTAAAATAATAGGGGTTGTAATAGAAAAGCAACATATTATTACAAAAATTTTATTTTTTCTCCCAAAACTGATGGTAAATTGCATTAATAAAATTTTTAGTTACAATTTTTTTAATTTTAATTTAATACCCAATATAAAGAAAACAAATTTTCAAAAAAAAAAAACTTGTTATAAAGTATTTGTAATAGAAAAGTAACCAGTTACTAATTTGGCTTATTCTTTAACTTATTACCGGCTAATAGAAAGTTTTGCTGGGATATGCAGCAGAAAATGCAATAATATGTATTAAATGCATTTATAGCAAAATATACAAAACAATGCATTTGTACCAAAAATATGCCAAAATATCCAACTACAAATCGATGGCATTTTATTGCAAATTCTTTGATTCGGAAAAGTATTTGGTCGAAACAGATTTTGGACTAGTAAATATGTAATAAAGTCGCTGAGATGGTTATAAAACAGTTTTATATACATTTTTTGTGATCATCTTACACTTATACATTTGTTTTATGTTTAAAAGTGTTTTTATCATGTAAATATAAAAATTCGTCAAATTATGTGTACCAATATTAGCGTAATTGCATTATTAGATTATTAACAAATGTACTTTGAACAAGAGTGAGGACAAAAAAAAAATAAAAAGATTTGTAAATAATTAGTGACAACAGTTAAAGAATTTACTTAAGAGAATACATCTGCCAAACTTCGAAGCAAACAAAAATTGTGATATCAAAAGTTTTTCGTTGTCAGGAGTTTTCAGAAATTACGAAAAAGGATTTGATCTTCTATGATAAAATAACTGATTTATTCTTCTTTTTTTTAAATAATAACGTAAATTAACGTCAAAATCTGATGTGTTAGAACATTTCGGAAACAGGACTCAATTTAAATGTTGAAATATCTTTAAGTTTGCGGAACTAACATGAAACCGATTTAAGATCGCGTGGTGGTTGTCAAAAAACCAGCGCTAGAGCATATGCCACATTTTAGCACACATCTTGTTCATTATTTCATAAAAAATATTAGTAATTTTTACAATTTAATTTTTTTTTATAAATCTTAAACACCTAAGGTAAGGGTTTATCGAATTCTACTTATGCTTTATAAACTTTTTAACTTGTTTACTTCCCTTCCATTATTACTAAATCATTTTACTGACTGTCTTTGCTTGTCCCTTACACTGGGTTGTTGTGGATTATAATGTGGAAAATTTAAAAATTATTTCCAAGCAACAGCCTAGAGTAGTCGTCTAACTATTGCTTCATGCAGTTTGTAGCTTTTTATTATTATGTCTTCTAAAAAACAACGAAAACTTTCAGTCAGTCAGTAACGGAAATAGCGAGAAAATTTAAACCAACACTTAAAGTTTTTATGGCTTATTTTTATGTGTACTTTTTATATGTTTTTCGAAAAACATTAAGGGAGCAGTGATGTTTGAAAACAAAAATATATTTTGTTTAAATGTAGAACTTTTCTAAAAGAACAAAATTTAAAAGGCCAACGATTAAGATTTTTAATAAAACTATGTTTTTTAAAAAAATATTATGGATTATGTTAAACCTATTCCTGAGATTTCGTACTCTAGCATTATAAATGTGAGCTAACTGAAAATAGTAATTTCATACCGTTTCATAAATTACACTGTGCAACAAGAAATTGTATCCTCAACGAAACCAATGGGAAATTCGAATTTAATTGTTATAGCTTTTGTAAGTTTGGCGGTATACGGTTGTTTTTATTATATGTGATTGTGTAGTTCTACCCATACAAGCCCATATAAGATCATATATGTTCATATAAACCGAAAAAAACAGTGCAACTTTCTACGAAAACAAGTTTTTGTAGCTAAATTTAGTTCAGGACATATAAAATTTTACGAAAGGAACGAAATCTTTCGTAGCGACATTTTCTGTAATAAAGGGTCCGCCAAATAATATTTTTTTTTTGAAAATGCTATAAAAAAAACTACTGAATATTTCTCAAATTTATTTTTTTATTTGAAAGTACAATCCTTCCGGTTAATATGGAAAATAATTTCATTCAAAATGGCTGCCTCGGCTGGCCATGCAGTAGCCTACACGATCGGTCCAATTTTTAAGCACATTATCGATTGTGTGCAGCTGTATTTCACACCAATGGCTTCACGAATATTGTCCTTTAAAGCGTCAATTGTCTCTGGCTTGTTGGCGTAACACTTATCTTTGACGGCACCCCCACAAATAATAGTCCAACGGTGTCAAATCGCAGCTCCGAGGTGGCCAAACGACATCAGCTCTGCGGCTGATAATGCGATCTTCAAAAACAGGGCGCAAAACATCGAGTGTAGCTTCGGCTGTGTGGCCAGTAGCGCCGCCCTGTTGAAACCAAATATTGCAAATATCCTCCTCTTCAATTTTTGTGAACAAAAATTCGTTCAACATGGCCCGATAACGATCGCCATTGACTGGAACGGCCACTCCTTGCCCATTACCATGATTTTCCAAAGTAATTTCGCAATATTTCCCAGCATTGTTCAAGTGTATACACAACCATATTCGTTCAGCGGAAGGATAAAACTAATTATCTGTCCAAATCAGACATGAGCTAAGTGTTACCATTCACGAAATAAGCACTAGTTGAAAAAAAAAGTTAGATGGCGGACCCTTTATATAAGAAAGTTTCTTTATTTTACGAAACAAAAGAGTAAGCTTTTGCAATTTTAAGAAACAATCGAAATAATTTCGTTTGATATTAGTTCGTTAATTTAATTTTTTTATTAAATTTAAATGTGTGCAGCATTTCGAGAGTTACAAAAACTTTCTGGGCTTATGATATTTTTTAGTTTATTTAGCGATTTCTGTAATTGCGAAATTTTAAAGCACAGATTTTGTTTTGTTTCGTAATATATAAAAACCTTTTTCGTAAAACAGAAACGCATTTCGTAATTATACGAAAGACTTTCATACAAGCAATTTACACCAACCTTTCTTGTGGGGCCTAACAACGAAATGTTTAGTGCAATATAAGTCGATTTCGTATATATAACGTATGGATTTTTTCGGTATACGATTCCATTTTCGCCTAGACAATTATTTTATTAAAATACATTAAAAAAGTTAGAAAAATTGGCCTGAACAAAACCTAGCTTCAAAAGACTTTACAAGTTTTAATCTGAGCTAAGTTTTCAAAACATTTTAATAATTTTGATCTACTGATAGTATATTTTCATTTCCAGTTGGTCTCATTTAGGATTCAATCGGTGATCTGAAATTTGTTGCACAGTGTTATTACTTCATTCAGAGAATTTATAATTTCATTAGATTTAAATTTTAAATTATTTATTCCCTTTTTTATTTGTTTTCTTCTTTCCAGGTTTTTCTACAACCTATCAGACATTTGTCTGTTCGAGCTCTGCTGCCAAATACAGACCATTATATTACTTACGAAGGATCCACCACACATCCCGGTTGTTGGGAAAGTACTGTATGGATAATAGTTAATAAACCAATTTATATAACAAAACAGGAGGTTAGTATTACAATGTATGTATTAGAGTTGTTCACGAAAATTTGATTTTGGGATATCATCACTTTTTTTCAAGTTTGTACACCAAAAAAAAATGGGCGTAATTATTTTTTCAAAATGTTAACTACTTCCACATGCGGTGGCCAAAAAGGGCCACTTTTACTACAGAGCAACAAGGAATATATTTCAAAGACCAACAATTATTTATAAAAACGGGTCTGTCCAGTTTTTAAAGTGCACCGTTTTTGCAATAAAATGGACGAAAAACTCTCTCTTTT
>CM037852.1:141216001-141235372 GCA_021234595.1 Delia radicum
TTAGACTCAGTTTGTTATTAAATTGTTGCTGATAAAAATAATTAGTTGTTTTAGGGTAAAATTCACGCACTGAGTTCGAAAAAGAAACTACGATTTTTGGAGGGTTAGTTCAATGCAAATGAAAATCGACTTGTCGAAATCAACAAAATTTGTGCTGGAGTTTTGTAGATTGAAAAAAAAAACAAAATAACCTTAGTATACAATTTTTACTTTAGTTAATTTATTTTGCTGAAAATTAAATCTATTTTTCTGTGATTGTTTTAAATGTTATAAAAATTTCAACTTTCACATCGTTAACATAATGCAATTAAATAAAATATCTGGAAATAAAGAAAATATTTTATTAATGACGTTATAACAAAACGTAATAATTTCCAGTTGTATATTAATTACAGCGACTCAAGTTGTATGGAAGCGAAATTTGTGCAAGGTATACCCCCTTCAAAATGAACATTGGTATTTTTATGGTGACTCTAAAATTTTTCGGCTCTAGCTTTGACCTCTCGTGAGCTGGACCATTTTGAAAAAGGGTCCATTTTTACATGTTTTGTTTAATTTAAGAATCTGTTTTCATACCCAACATATACAATATGGGTATCATAAAAAAGGCTTTTTTTAAGGCGCATCCAACTGTATATACAATTTGTCCAAGACGATCATCCATGTCCTTCCTTAAGGATATTCTGTTAAAAAAACGGTTTTTGAATTTTTTGTTCGGGGTTTGTTTGTAATAAAAATGCCAAATTAACATATTTTAATCTTTAGTCGATTTAAATAAATACTGGGTCTCAGCTTTTTTTGAAATTCGTGCTAGTTTGCGTTTTGACAAAAATGCAATGGGGTGGTAAACTCTTCGTTTTTAAATAGGGCAATATGGGTATCAAATTTTTTCTTTTGCCAAGTACATCATCTTTTGTATGTAAATAATTTAGTTTTTTACAAATTAGATGCATTTTACACGGTGCTCCGGAATATATATAAATGCAATTTTGTAGTAACTCTAATATGATAACGGATTTAGTTTCCAGATCATGTATGTATGAAAATAGGACTAAAGAAAGAAAAAAATGCACAAAATATAAAATCAAAGTATGCTGTATGAAAAATTTCATGCCATAAAAACAAAATTGTAAATTTAAGTTTATCAGTTCCCAATATCGTTGGGTTTTAAGTAATTCTTTTTTTATATTAATTTTTGAAAACAACTTTTTGGGACTTTCTTTTATGTTGCAAACTTTGAAAGAAAATGTTAAAAAGTTTTCTATATAGTTACACTCAAAAAATAATATATTACAAATGTTAGTAAAGAATATGCTAACACTTATTTCACTTAATTTTATTAAATAAAATCAAAATTTAAATATAATTTTTTTTATAAAATACGCTCGCATTGTGTTTTCATTTGGAATAAAACTAAAACCATATTGTTTTACAATTCCAAAATACAGATAATTAGAGCATCTTAACTTTCTAAGAGGATTTTAAATCTATGATACATTCGCAAGTCGTTTTTGTTTTTGAGGACAGTTTTGTAAATATAAACAATACAATTTAATAACTTTTTTTAATTTGCGAAAAAAATATGCCGCCAAACAATCGTGGACCATTTTTTTTTTTTCTTTCTTTAGTGCTATTTTCAACCATACATGACCTAGAAACTAAATCCGCTATCATATTAGAGTTACCACAAAATTGAATTTATATATATTCCGGAGCACCGTGTAAAATGCATCTAATTTGTAAAAATCTAAATTATTTACATACAAAGATGATGTACTTGGCAAAAGAAAAAATTTGATACCCATATTGGCCTATTTAAAACGAGGAGTTACCACCACATTGCATTTTTGTCAAAACGCGAACTAGCACGAATTTCAAAAACAGCTGAGACCCGTATTTATTTAAATCGATTAACATTAAAATATGTTAATTTGGCATTTTTATTACAAACAACCCCGAACAAAAACTTCAAAATCCTTTTTTTACAGAATATCCTTAAAAAAAGGACATGGATGATCGTCCTTGGACAAATTGTATATACAGTTTGACGCGCCTTAAAAAAACCCTTTCTTATGACATCCATATTGTATTTATATATTGGTAAGGAAACAGATTCTCAAATTAACAAAACATGCAAAAATATACCCATTTTCAAAATGGTCCAGCTCACGAGAGGTCAAAGCTGGAGCCGAAATATTTTAAATGTCATCTTAAAAGGTTCATTTTAGGAGGGTACATCGAGCACTTTTTTGGTGAGTCACTCTAATGTATATGTAGGTATGACGCAATTTTACATTTTTCAAATGAAGATAATTCTAAAAAATAAATATTTAAAATATGTTTAAATTACATAAAACCCTTCACCACTGTGCATATAGTAATTTAGACAAATTCTGTAAATCGTGTTCTCTGTGGCAGATTTCTGAAACATTAAAAGCTATTTTTCGATAGTCATAAGTTGAGAACTATTGAAGATTTAATTACAGCTTGAGATAAGGCTGCATAAAGTTATAATGTGCTGCCAACTTATGACCATCATTATGATTATATTAGTCCCTATGTTGACAATTTTAATAACATTTTTATTTACCCAAAACCATTTTAATGTCAGTGAAGCCATTCAAACTTACCTTATTTTTCTTAAAATCTATATTAGTTCTAACAGTTCTATGATGTAAATTTTGCACTGGTCGTGCATTATTGCCTAAGGAGCTTTTGGTGTACTTTCAGAGCCTTGCATCAGCCTCCTCAGTTGGTATAACTGCAACAAAAAGACGAAAATAAAAACACAGACAATTATTGATTAATAAAACATGGAAAACAAAATAAACTGTAAAAAAAAACAAATAGAAAATTAATTGATATTAACCCATTAACGCCCAAAAGAAATTTGGTTTAGAGAATTCTCTGAAGTTGTGTGCCTATCATCAAAGCACTCAACTAAGATAAATCTAATTTGAGAATACTTTAAAGATATTCTAGTAAATTGCCATGAAGCAAAAAGTTAAAAAAGCTCCCATATTTATTAATATATCACTTTTATAAAAAATTTAAAAATTAATTATTTTCAGTTGGATTTTACTGCTATTTTTAGAAGAAGAAACATTTTTATTGTAAAATTTAACGGACCCCATGGATATGTCAGACTGCAGCAGTTTTGTCCCATCCAAAGACTCGTCAGTGGTTAATTTATGTGTCAATTTAACAAAGTATTTGATATTGTTAAATTGCTGTATATTAAAAACATTTCGCTTTATGTCATTGTGAGTTTCAAACTCACAACCATTAGGCTATGTATGACTCGTAGCATCACATTTGCCAAACTTTTTCTTTGAAACAAATTTTCCCAAAGTTTCCTCTATTTATTTCCTGCCAATTGATGCGAATTTAAACTATAAAGAAGTAACAGGATTCTAAATTTTGTTGAATATCAGAAAATAACTTTACTTCAATTTTAGGTCAAATAGTGCCAGAGAAAATATAAAAAATCGAGGTGTTCCCATATGGGTACAGTGGGCATTAATGGTTTAATATTAATACAAACAAGTTATTAAATAATAAAAATACAATCATAAATCATTATTCTTGATTTTATTAAATGTTTTTCTTTTTTAATCCAGCAACAATTAAAAAATAACAAATTATTAATACTTAACACGTAATAATGTTAAATTACATAAAATTCCGTTTTAAAACATAAAAATCGTTATGTAAAATGTTTAAAAATAAAAAAAAAAAACTTTATATCAGCCATACATTTATGCTCTTTAGCTAACAAGGCTTTAATTTTAATTGTAACCACATTTTCACGCCACAATTTTTTTTTTATGATAAAAATATATAAGGGTGCCTTAATGAATAGAGTGCTGACTGAGTGCTGGATAATTGTTAAGGCCATTTAGCACTTCTGAATTTTTTGATTTTTTTCAAGCCTTGTAGTGAAATATAAAAGCTTAGGGCATAAGCGATTTTTGAGTTTTCTTTTAGATTTTATGAGGGCCGCTGAAATGGATTTTATGTAAAAAGCGGATTACAAAACGAAACTAAAATATTTTTTTTTTGTCTCTTCTGCTTTAGTTTTACTAAACCAATAAGCCAGAGATCTTTGTTTAAGTGCGTAAAAGCTAAAATTAAGAATTTTCCAATTTAAAGACTTCATAATATCCGAAATGGGCTAAATATACAACCTTGTAAATTTTGAGAGGTCCTTTAAGAAAAATATCAAACAAAATTAAAAATCGGACATAATATGTTTTTTACTATTTCAATCGGTATCAAAAAAAATATATTTTAAGGATATATTCTGACAAAATAATTTGTAATTAACTATTTGGTGCAGTGTACGTTTTGGAGAAAGTGTTGAAATTAAAATTTTGTAAAATTACAAAAAACAATATTTTAAAATGGGAACGATTTTCGAAAATGTTAAAAATATAGCATTAATTCAATGAAAGAACATTAAAAACTGTCTTTTTTGACCTCTTCCAATGTTATTTATTTATATTGAATTTTAAATAGGATGTAGGAAATAAAAATTCTTATTGTAATGAAAGAAAAAAATATATTTTTTTTATTAAAAAATTTTGTTAAAATACCGAAAAAATAACTGTTAAAAACTAGTTTTTACAACTTATGTAGTTCATTTTATTTTCATGTTTTGTTGGTTATGTTTTATGGTTTATGCATGCCAGAAAAAAAAACGTAATATTGCAAATATTAAGCCATATCTATTGTATATAGATCGTTGCTTATTCTTATCCAAGTACATCTCAAAATTAGATCCCTCCAAATTGGGGGATCCAATTAGATATTAAGATCCCATGAGATTAACTTAGATATAATTGGATCTAATTAGATCCAAAAGATAAGTAATTTTGGTGGATCAAATAAGATATTGTGAGACTAAATTGGATTTCATTACAGCCTATGACACATAAAATATTAAGCAAATTTAGACATTTTGAGCATATGTAATTATATATGGGGTTATATATAACACTATATAATTATAAATTATATACATAAAAAATATTACGTCTGTTAAACCATGTATAATCATAGCTCAAATTAAATTGTAATCTGTGTCATA
The DNA here is from genome assembly GCA_021234595.1 of Delia radicum. Classification (NCBI taxonomy): domain Eukaryota; kingdom Metazoa; phylum Arthropoda; class Insecta; order Diptera; family Anthomyiidae; genus Delia; species Delia radicum. The sequence goes on from CM037852.1 coordinate 141,221,091, forward strand.
TATGGAATCATACATAATTATATCTCACATCATTTAATGGCATATATAAATATATCTTAAGTTGTATTATATATATATGCCACCATATATAAACATATCTTAGGTCACCCAAAAAAATTGTTTTTAATACATTATTATATCTTAATATATAGGATTACATATAATATTATATATGAAAATTTATCATTATCTATAATGTAGAAGCTGCCATATATTATTACGTATAATAATGCTTAATAGCTAATTTTATCAAGGTCAATATATATTATTAAATTATATATGTTACCACATATGAAACATATAATAAAATATTGCCATGCATGAAACTATAAGTAATCATATATTGTAATATATTTTAAGATGAAAAAAACAGCATACCATATATAGTTTTTTTTTAACGGGTTTATTTAAAGTCAGTTGATTTCAACGGCTTCGTAAGTCGTTTTTACTACCATTGTAGTTATGTTTCCAACAGTTAGAAACGACTACTTGGTAAGTAATTTTTATGACAAATTCAGTTATCGCCTTTTTGACTACATTTTTCATCATTTTAACTGTCAATTTTAATAATTTCTAATTTCTCAATTTCCCAAGGTTATGAACCAAAGAACGAACTAGTTCAATAAATGCAAATGAACGAAGTTAATTATAAACTATAAAGTTCAATTGCATAGTTTTGCATTTGACATCATTTACAATGATATTAGTGTATATTTTTTTCTTTGAGATAATCGTGGTAGAGAAGATTAAGCATACTTTTCTAAAAATCATAACTACATTGTAAATTTTTATTGAATTAGACTGCGCAGTTTCTGATAACACTGCAAATATAGTGAAAATTTTTACCAGGATATCTAATGCTTATTCTGAAAAAAATGTCTTTAAATATTCCCAGAAAAGTTTTTATACACCGCATCATTTTTAAGATCTCAGCATGTATATAATAATTGTAATTATTTTTAATTTTTCATTAAAACATTTAACTAAGGTCAATATTTCATAAAAAAATATGTAAAGTGTTATTTGAGTGTTTTTACACAAAACATTAGAAAATATTTAGTTATAATGTACTTAATGAAAACTTCAAAATGTCCACGGTGGTCCAAAACTGATCTAAAAAAAAATTACAAATATTTTTCTCATAATAAGCTCTAGCTATCATAAAATTTTAGCACTATTTCGATAACAAGTAAGACAACTTTTTTCAATCAAAACAATAACACATGCCATTTTCAACATCTTTAATCGCGTGTCGGAACCTAACTTAATGTTCACTTCAAGCAAATTTTCGCTACACACCTATCTCTAGATTTACACGATACTTTTCTTATACGATTTCGCTTTTAACACGATTTTTTTTATTTCTCGTGTAAATCGAGGAATATGGAAATTATCTCGATTTACGCGATATATTTTTTGGATTATTTAATTAAAAAACCTTTGTATACATATTAACGTTAGTAAAAAATTAATATATAAGTTATTTTTTTTACTTCTTTTTTTTTTATTTCTTTAACTGATTTTTTAAAATATCAGAATTAAGCACACAAGTTCATTGGCATTAAAATAAAAAAGGGAATTCTCCGCTTATGTACGTACAGTTACTGTCATTAATATTCGGTTTTTATATGTAAGATTTTAAAATCTAAAAATTTTCAATAAATTTAATTACATTTAGTAACGGTTTTATTTTTTCCTTAAATATATATATTAAGTGCTCATTTTGCGATTTTTTTTTTTTTAATAATATCGAAAGAATATTTTTAAAAATAAATTCGAACCCAATCACTACACCAATACATGCTTCATTAATATTCGGTTTTTTGTTTTCATATAAAATACAACCCTATAATTCTGCAAGTACACAATAATTATTTGTAAAATGGGGAATCCCACATTAAACAAAGCCAAGCGAATAAATAAAAGTGAAGAAGCATTGTCAAAGGCAAGTTGTTTTTTACATTAGCCGAAATGGGACGTAAGGGCAAAAATACTTCGCTAGAGCAACGAAAATTAGTGATTTTTCATTACAAAAATGCCAAAAAAGTATAAATATATTGCTGAAATATTAAAAATGAAGCCTAATACTGTCGGTGACATTATACGAAGATATAAAAATGAGGATAGAATCAATTTTAAAAAGCAGACAGGTCAGCCAAAAAAGCTTACCGAGATGGAGAAGCGCCGTATTTAAAAAAAATCAAGGTAAACCCACGTTTAAGTGCTCCTAAAATTTTAGCTCAGGTTAAGACAGAATTCGGGAAAACAGTTTCAGAAGCAACAATACGTCGCACCATTAAAAAACAAGGGTACAATGGCCGAGTTGCTCGAAAAAAACCTTTCGCCAATTTCAAGAACAGGAACCATCGACTTAAATTTGCTAAGGAGTATATAAAAAGAGATGTAAACTGGTGGGATGACGTTATTTTTCTCGATGAAAGCAAATTTAATTTAATTGGTAGCGACGGAAAGACTATGGTGTGGCGAAAGCCGAATGAGGAGTTGAAAGGAAAAAATATTACTCCCACAATTAAACATGGCCTTCAAATTGTATCAGGACAATGACCCTAAGCATAAAGCCCACATTGTCCGTGAATGGTTGCTTTATAATTGCCAAAAAGTGATAAATACGCCTGCTCAATCCGCCGACATGAATCCCATAGAAAATTTATGGGACCATTTGGATCGCCGTATCCGTGAGAATCCAGTTTCTTCGAAAGGCGAACTCAAAAAAGGCTGCAAGAAGAATGGGATTAAATCAGTGTGTATTACCTTCAAAAAATTATTCATAATATGCCAAACCGTCTTTCTGAGGTTATAAAAAATAAGAGATATCCAACCAGATATTAATTTAATTTCTTAAAAATTTTATTCAAATGATTATTTTATATATTATAAAAAACCGAATATTAATGAAGTATGAATTTTTTAAGTTTTCAATTATTTTGTGTTCTTAATGTATTTTTTCAGTGTGCCTTAATCTAAAATAATTTTTTTTGTATCTCAAAATATATTTATAAAACAAACAAAAATTTAATGTGCCCTTTTTTTCCTTTATTTCTTGATAAAATTTAGCTTTTTGTAACTCAAATAAAAAACCGAATATTAATGACAGTCAGTGTACATACAACATATAAATGTTGTAGTTTTTTTGTGAAAAAAAAAATATTATAAAATTAAACAAGTTTGTTATAATTTTTATTAAAAATAAAAATTATGTTTTTTTCTTCGACCTTTAATTTGTTAGGACAATATCCTAATGAAGAAATATAGAGTATGGCCTCGAACTTGAATAATTTTCATTTTCATTGCACAATTAAAGGTCGAGGAAAAAAACATAATTTTTATTTTTAATAAAAATTATAACAAACTTGTATAAAAGGCAGAGTACCGCCATGTTTACTTCCCCTGGTTTGTTTACAAACTAAACAAAATATAAAAAGAGGAGAGAAACAAAAAAACGTGTATTGAATATCCACCAGAGGTGGATCTCGCACATCAAACAAGTTTTCAATTTATTTTTTGATCAATGGTTATAATCTTTAACTTCAAACTCATATGTATATTAGTTCTCATGTAGTGAGTAAACTAGTTCATATGTATGGTTGATGTTTGGCATGGGATTATTACCGCTTTCAAAACGTGTTCTGATGATGGGAACCTAGAAAATTCCCGAAATAGATCTATCAACACATTCCTGAAAGGGTCAAATAATAAGTTTGAAAACAAAAAACTCTATAGATTATTTGTTAGGACAATATCCTAATGAAGAAATATAGAGTATGGCCTCGAACTTGAATAATTTTCATTTTCATTGCACAATTAAAGGTCGAAGAAAAAAACATAATTTTTATTTTTAATAAAAATTATAACAAACTTGTATAAAAGGCAGAGTACCGCCAAGTTTACTTCCCCTGGTTTGTTTACAAACTAAACAAAATATAAAAAGAGGAGGAGAAACCAAAAAACGTGTATTGAATATCCACCAGAGGTGGATCTTGCACATCAAACAAGTTTTCAATTTATTTTTTGATCAATGGTTATAATCTTTAGCTTCAAACTCATATGTATATTAGTTCTCATGTAGTGAGTAAACTAGTTCATATGTATGGTTGATGTTTGGCATGGGATTATTACCGCTTTCAAAACGTGTTCTGATGATGGGAACCTAGAAAATTCCCGAAATAGATCTATCAACACATTCCTGAAAGGGTCAAATAATAAGTTTGAAAACAAAAAACTCTATAGATTATTTGTTAGGACAATATCCTAATGAAGAAATATAGAGTATGGCCTCGAACTTGAATAATTTTCATTTTCATATTATAAAATTTATATAAATAAAATCGGGTTATGTATAATAACACTGCTCGATCGATATTTAAAAAAAGAAATACATATATTAAAAACTACTTTATATATAGCATTTGCGTTTTTTCGATTTACACGATTTTCCATACAAACTTTTTTTAATTCGATTTACACGATGTTTTCTGGAACGTATCTATCGTATAAATCGAGGAATAGGTGTATATTTATTATTCAGCTCCTCAATACTTATCGTAATACTCAATACTCTTAGCTCTTCGAAAATACACCATTTGTCGGTATACCCTATTGCACTTAATTAGTAATTTCTGATGAGATCTTTAGCCAGATCGAAATTTTAGTATCAACCGAGTTAATATGTTTGATTTGCTTTGTTTTTGTAAATATAAGGAGGTTGAAAGCTCGTTATAAATTGAAAATAACATAAAAATAATCTTGATGTATATAAAAACAAAAAACTAATATAACTGTAAAAAAAGTAATTTAAGTAGTTGGCAGTATATTTATTTTCTTCGAAATATATATAATTTAAAAACAAACCGCGACTATTTGTATGAACTAATGCAATAAAAAGTTTAATTTACTTTGATTACAATACCAGTAGTCGTACTTAACTAAAAATTATGGGCGTTGTGGTGTAATGGTTAGCTCGTTGGACTGTTACACAGATGGTCCCGGGTTAGATTCCAGGTGACGACAACATCAATTCAGAAAAATAATATGTATGAGTTTTCTATCACTTATATGTATCGCTGCGCCCACCTTCGGTGTTCCCATCAGAGACTGACAGCATGTACACATAAAAAAGTAACTTATGTGTCCAAAGAAGAGCGCAATTTTTAAATTTTAAATAAAACACAGATATTTAAAAAAAATCGTGAAACTTTATTATATCGTAAAGTAAACAGAATGAGGTTATGTATGGAACAATATATCGTGCAGATGGCCGCCGCGGCTTTGCTGCCATGCACGTGATCTTTTAATGCAATTTTCAATGACCGTTTTGCATGAATGCTGCGGTATTTCATTAATGCAGCTTCCAATTTCCTCTTTTAAGGCTTGAGTCGTCGTCGGCTTATTCGCGTAAACCATCGACTTCAAAAAACCCCAAAGAAAAAAATCTAGTGGTGTTAAATCGCACGATCTAGGCGGCCCAATTCTGATCTCCAAACGCGAAATAACACGACCTGGAAATGACTGATGCAGCAATTGAATTGTTTCTCTGGCTGTATGACATGTGGCGCCGTCTTGTTGGAACCACATGCCCCTCCACATTCATTTCTTCAATTCTAGGCAAGAAAAAACTGGTTATCATTTCACGATACCGAACACCATTGACTGTTTGCGCTTGACCTGCCTCATTTTCATAAAAAAAGGTCCAATGATTCCTCCAGCCCAAAAACCACACCACACAGTGACACGTTGAGGATGCATTTGCTTCTCGTGAATCACTCGAGGATTTTCCTCACCCCAAATGCGACAATTCTGCCTATTGACGAAGCCATCAAGATGAAAATGGGCTTTGTCACTGAAGATGATTTTATCGGCAAAATCAGCATTTTCATGTTGTCTCTCCAATACCCAATTAACGAACTCCCTTCGCTGTCCATGGTCAGCTGGCTTCAGTTCCTGAGTCAATTGAACTTTGTATGCATGAAGATGCAAATCTTTCGTCAAAATTCGCTGCAAAGTGGATTTGGAGACAGTAATTTGCTGAGCTCGGTGTCGAATTGAGGTGGATGGATTTTGAGCGACATCATCACGTACAGCTGCGACATTTTCGGTCGATCGACCCGGTCGATGGTGCGTTGTTGTCTTTACATCACTAACAGACCCAGTTTCGGCAAATTTATCCATTAATCTCGTTACAGTTGACTCTTTTGGAGCATTATTGTGAAACCAAATTGATCGCAATTTGCGAACTGTAGCCGCAAAACTTTCACCATTTTGGTTAAAACAATTTCATAATGAAAGTGCGTTGTTCATTCGTGTAGTGCTCCATTTTTACAAACCTCGCACCTTCTACTAGCAAACAATAACAATTGTTCAAATGTCAAACAATGACACTTCGAATGTTGCCAGATTTAAAAATTGCGTTCTTCTTGGGACACCCTTTACATACTCAGATAAGTAAGTACTCAAAGCACATGTTTTACAAGTTGTACATGTATTTTAAAAGGCCTGTATCTCCGAAACTAAACGAGATAGACCAAAACGGACAAAGTTTTTGCTCCATAGGAGTATTAATTCACCCTGATAATGCAAGTAGGGTAGGTCCGGCAAAGATCATTATGATTCTAAATTATGAAACTGTCAAAATACTTGAACTATACTTAGTGTATACTTGTGTTATTACTTGTACATATTCATACACGTTGGATCATTCTCTGGTTCCCATATCACTTAAACCCACCGAAGTAAAATAGTGAATCAGGGCTATGAAACAAAAAGCTTCAATAAATTCGCCAACTCTAGATCAGGTGGCGAGCAACAACTGTTCTAAGACTTATCATCTCGTGCAATTACAGTGTTTGCCATGTTTGAAGCCCTTCATCTTTCACCACCTTTCATCTCTCCACTATCCCCTTTCCAAAGAAAGAAACACATTAATTAATAGGAAGAATTTCCTGAGTGGTGCTTGTCTTTTTTTAAAAAAAAATATATATATTGTCTTAATACTTCGTCAGTTAAACCACATTTTAGTATTGCCTATACATATATTTCCTTGAGTGTATGAACATAATGTATTAATTTAAATTTAATATTTTCAACAATAAGAATATCATTAAATTTAATACAATTTTGTTATTTTAGCAATATTTGTTTTTTCACACTCTTCGTTGCATTTCAGTTATGGAAATTTAATTGTTTTTTTTATTTTTTGTACATGTTTGCTTATTTTATTAATATATAATTATAAAATTTAAATGCAATAAAATTCATTTTGACAATGCTGTTATGTGTGAATTGTTGTAGTTGTTGTTACGACAAGTTTGAAAAAAAAAAACAAATAATTTAAAATATATGCAACCAGAATCCATCAGATTTGGTTTAAAAACCATGAAGGTTTTATAAAGTATTTACCATTTAACCACAAAATACCACATTCATCTATACATACTATAAATTAAATTATGTATGAACATTAGGGTTGATAAATTCAGATTAATGGTTGAATTTAATTTTTTTTTTTAGTTACTTAATTTGTCGTGGCGTGATGATAAATTATTAAAACCTAATTATTTTCGCTAATCCGCCGTAAGGCTTTTTTGAATGATTCCGAAAGATATGGGTGTAAACTGAATACGCATCTATTTTTAATTACTTAGCTTTTGCAAACAAAATTAAAAAAACTGTAATGAAAACGAGTGAAAGAAAAAGTAAAAATTTCTTCTCGTTTTTATTTTTACGAGTTCTAGTTATATCGAAATAAGTTTAATATTTCGAATAAAACTTGAACCACCAAATTTGTCTCAATTTAAATATACTTTGACTAAAAAAAGTTTTTTTGTATTAAGTAAAACTTTATTTGATTTAAGTCCAATTAAATATTTTACATGCGTTTTTTGTTCACCCTAACATAGTGTATAATAAGCAGATATTCAGTGATATATAGCATTATTGTTTTCTTACTAATTGATTTTGAACAATTCAATTAATTAGCCATCACATTTTTGGTTTAAATTTTATATACATTTTGTAAATATAGAAACAAATGTATTTTTAAAATTGCACATAATACTAAAATGCATATTAAAGTTCTTCAGAAAAGTACAAAACTATTTTCTTTTTGGGAGATCATAACTTAATTTTTTTTTTTTGTAACAATAAAAATATGTCGTTTTTAAAATTCTAACTATTTCCACAACCTTGTCGGCGCACAGTGGTCAATTTCGCGAGATAGCGGTCAAAACTCTATAACTTTTGACCGGATTGGTATTTTTTTACGCAGTTTATTTTGTTCAATAGGAGGGACTTCAAGCTTCAATTTGCGTGTTCAAACGTAAAAATCGACTGATAAGAACGTAAGTAATGTGGAGTTAAAAATGCATTTTAATTTTTTGTTGAGTTTCCATGTAAAAGTTGAATATTTTGACATTTTCAATAGGTATTTTTTTATAATTTCTTATTTTCTTCAATCGTATTTTACAACCAATACTTATTTATTATTCCAATACTTAATTTTGGTCAGAAAATGCCAACATTTGGCCCCTGACATTTATTTAGTCTCAATATTCACAGGGGCCAAAGGTTGGTTTTTTTGGAAGAAAGCTTATTCTTGTGAGGATTATTTGGATATATTATATACAGAACACAACATCGATAAAATTTTAAGTAAACTTTTACTATTGATTTAAAGTGCACATATATTTTATTTAAATGTATTAATAAAAATTTTTGTCTTTTGTTTTATTGAGCTAAAGATCCTTTATTTTATAATTATAATTATTTATTTCCAATATTTCGTCTTCGCTTTGGAAGACTTCTTCAGGGAAAATTTTTTATTATTTTTAAGTTTTTTAATTATAAAAAATTTTCCCTGAAGAAGTCTTCCAAAGCGAAGACGAAATATTGGAAATAAATAATTATAATTATAAAATAAAGGATCTTTAGCTCAATAAAACAAAAGACAAACATTTTTATTAATACATTTAAATAAAATATATGTGCACTTTAAATCAATAGTAAAAGTTTACTTAAAATTTTATCGATGTTGTGTTCTGTATATAATATATCCAAATAATCCTCACAAGAATTAGCTTTCTTCCAAAAAAACCAACCTTTGGCCCCTGTGAATATTGAGACTAAATAAATGTCAGGGGCCAAATGTTGGCATTTTCTGACCAAAATTAAGTTTTGGAATAATAAATAAGTATTGGTTGTAAAATACGATTGAAGAAAGTAAGAAATTATAAAAAAATACCTATTGAAAATGTCAAAATATTCAACTTTTACATGGAAACTCAACAAAAAATTAAAATGCATTTTTAACTCCACATTACTTACGTTCCTATCAGTCGATTTTTACGTTTGAACACGCAAATTGAAGCTTGAAGTCCCTCCTATTGAACAAAATAAACTGCGTAAAAAAATACCAATCCGGTCAAAAGTTATAGAGTTTTGACCGCTATCTCGCGAAATTGACCACTGTGCGGCGCACAGTGTTGCGAAACCGGAAGTTTTTGGAAATCATATTGCCTAAACTGTAATTTTAATTGTATCGATGAGAAACTTCTACAGATTGGTCAGAATGAAATCCCAAACAGAATGAGTGAAAAAAAAATGTACACCGAAAAAATTGTTGGGTCAAATTTTCAACAAAATCAAAAAAAAAAAAAAAATTTTCGAAAAATTTACAAAAAAAAATTTATTTGAATTGCTCTTTTATTTCTGATAAATACCCTATGATTAGTTTTTTAAATAAACTATAGGGTGGTCCGAACAAGAATTATAAACGTCAAATTTTTATGATTTTTCGATATTTGTTGAAAAACTCTGAAATTTTATATAAAACCAAAATCTATTTCATTTCTTATTTGAAAGGTGGCAATAAAAGCTTTAATTTGATACCGGTTTGAAGTCAATAGCTTCAGTTTTAAGAGAGTTATGCTCATTTCTGTGGAGTGCTGGAATAGATGTAGAATAAAAAAATAAATGATTCCGAGAATTTCCCTTCTATTTCTATGGAATAAATACTGAGAGTGATATACTAAAATCGCTATAACTCCCAGGAGGGCTGGTATCGGCAGCTGATTTTTTCACAGTTCGTTGAAAACAAATTATGTAACATTTCTGTAGTGGTTTGGAACTGGGACTCTCTGGGACTTTTTAGATATTGCTTACCTAACCCAAATTTAAAGGAAAAATGGACCTTTAGTCGGGTTTTCGCTCTAAAAAGGTGCATATGAAAATGTCTCAAACAACATTCCTTTTTTTTACAGAAGATACTTGTCCGAAGGCAGATTTTTTTTCCAAATCAAAATATCTGTCACCAAAATCAAATGAGATCATTTTGAATACAGCCCTGAAATCCCCTCTTTTCGTGAAAATTTTGTATATTTGACTTCTAAAATCAATTAAAAATCAACGGGCCAACATAAAAATAAGCTTTATTTGTTTTTTTGTTTACTTGGAATGTCTGTGGCAAAATTGCATCATTAAAAACACTGAAAAAAATAATCGGAAAAAAGTTACTTTTCCACTAGCCGCAACACAGTGCGGCGGGCAAAAACCGATTCACCAACAAACATTATTTAAAAACTACTTTTTTCGCCCGTTTTTAAAGTGGCCCATTTTGGAAAAAATCAAATTTTTTAAAAAAAAAACTTATAAAGTATGTTTCATTTTAAGCTGGAAAAAATAGAGCAACAATTTTCGTTTATAGTAACCCAGTAAACATATATTAAATTTTAAAAAAATGTTGCCCTTACTTAAATGAAATATTTTATTGATCAACAAGGGACAGCGATATATCGAAAATGTTAGTAAAATTTTTCTTAGCTCAAAAGATTTTTTTCATCTTCTCTTACATTTATTAAAATTTAGTGTTTCTATTGTAATAGTAAAATTTTAGTTATGATCTCAAAACTGACAATTCAAAATGAAATGCAATTTAAAAAGTTCAACAATACCCACAAAATTCTCAGACCAAACATACATGTACGCAAATTCAAATATTTATTGAATCAATTAATATTTTAATTGATTTTGCACCTATCACGGAAATGATAATATTAATTAAAACTTTTATTGAAAATTAAAAAGGGAAGAAAGTTATAAACAACTTCTACAAAAAAATATAATACTCACAAAAAAAAAACATGTATGGGAACGATACGTTGGTATGTGTGTTTTTGTTAATGCTGCGTCTGTTTGTGTGTGTGCTTGTTTGTAAACTTCAAATGCATTTGGTACTTTATAATGAAAATTTTCTATTTAAGCTACAGTGTATGAAAAAATAATTTGAGAATTACGTTTAAAATATAATATATGTATTTATATATTTAAAAGTCAATTAAAATATTAATTTATTCAATTAAATATTTGCTTAGAAACAAATATAAATTAAATCAAATCTTTAATTAGATATTTTAGGTTGATAATTCTTTCTGCGTACCATACAATGTAAAATCTAATAAGAATAAAATCAACTATAATATGTTGTGCTTAAATATTAGTATACATGCCGGTTCCTAGTAATGGTAACATAAGCAATTGTACTGGTAACCCTGCCAAACGAAATGAGATTTAAAGCTGTTGGCAAGACTTGTAAGACGAGAAGAAAATAACTCATGTTGTTAAGGTAATCATTTAACATTACCGATTTTCCGTGGTTGGTTGATGTAAAGTTTGTGTTTTATACAGGTATAGAAGTTTAAGTTGGCAACACTTTTTTTAACTAGCGGCCATTTTGTCAGCTCTAAAGTGATTTATGTTTGACTTGGTTTGACATTTCAACATGAATAGACTGACGCCTGATAACGCTTCCAAATTGCGCAAATTTATTTTGAAAATCATGGTTCTGTTCGAAATACTTATCGCGCACTACGTCCATTTTACGGCCAATATAATCGACCATCAGAGCAATAATTCGATTAACTATGGAACGTTTTCGCACCACGTTTACTCTAACTGATAATATGTATCCACAGAGACGTCGTTCAGTGCATACAGACGAAGTCATTGCTGCTGTAGAGCGTAGCGTAGAGGAAACCGCCAATCAGTCTATCCGATAGTCCAGACCGCTATAGAGCCATGATAACTGACTTTTTCGTTCATCTATTGAACAGCCATGATGTGCAAGAGCTGTGGTTTCAACAAGACGGCGCAACATGTCACACAGCTCGTGCCACAATTGATTTATTGAAGGAAACTTTTGGTGACCGCATAGTTTCACGTTTCGGACCCGTGAATTCTCCTCCAAGATCGTACGATTTAACGCCGTTGGACTATTTCCTGTGGGAATATGTGAAGTCGCTAGTCTGTGCCGATAAGCCCGAAACCATTGACCACTTGGAGGACAACATTCACCGCGTTATTGCCAATATGCGGACACAAAAGTCATCGAAAATAGATCATCGAATTGGAGATTAGACTACGTCCGAGTCATATGCCAGAAGTCATATTTAAATTATAGTCCCAGATGACTATCTTTCGAATAAAGTAAATATCATGTTAATTTAAAGAATTCATCTTGGTTTTATTCTATTTCAAAGTTCTATAACTTTATACAACTGATCTAACCATGAGTTTCTTGTAGGTGGTGGATTAGAATGAGGATAAAGATGACCTAGTCGCTTAGGTCGAAAGTGCGGCATTCAATCTAGCGCTGATCCCCACAATATTTTTTTTATATTCTCTTACATTTATTTACAATTAGTATTTCTATTTGTAACAGTAACATTTAAATTGTGTTCTCAAATCTGGAAATTCAAAATGAAAAAAATATTTTTATAAGTTTTTACAAAATTGATACCTTAATAACTTTTTACCGGTTCGCGATGTACCATTATTTTCAGTTGGTAATACGTTTTTATTGTGCGTGATTAAAAAAAATTTGCAAAAAGAGAGAGTTTTTCGTCCATTTTATTGCAAAAACGGTTTGTGCACTTTAAAAACTGGACAGACCCGTTTTTATAAATAATTGTTGGTCTTTGAAGCGAATGCCGAGTTCAGATTTCATATACATAAATATATTCCTTTTTGCTCCGTAGTAAAAGTGACCCTTTTTTCCACCGCATGTGGAAGGAGTAAACATTTTGAAAAAATAATTACGCCATTTTTTTTTTTTTTTTTGTTGGTGTACAAACTTTAAAAAAAGAGATGATATCCCAAAATCAAATTTTCGTGAACAACTCTAATACATACATTGTAATTACTAACCTCCTGTTTTGTTATATAAATTGGTTTATTAACTATTATCCATACAGTACTTTCCCAACAACCGGGATGTGTGGTGGATCCTTCGTAAGTAATATAATGATCTGTATTTGGCAGCAGAGCTCGAACAGACAAATGTCTGATAGGTGTAGAAAAACCTGGAAAAGAAGAAACAAATAAAAAAGGGAAATAAATAATTTAAAATTTAAATCTAATGAAATTATAAATTCTCTGAATGAAGTAATAACACTGTGCAACAAATTTCAGATCACCGATTGACTCCTAAATGAGACCAACTGGAAATGAAAATATACTATCAGTAGATCAAAATTATTAAAATGTTTTGAAAGCTTACATCGGATTTAAAATTTGTATGGTCTTTTGAAGCTGGGGTTTTTTCAGGAAACTTTTCTAACTTTTTTTAATGTATTTAATAAAATAAATTGTCTAGGCGAAAACGGAATCGTATACCGGAAAAAACCAATATGTTATATAAACGAAAATCGACTTACATTGTACTAAACATTTCGTTGTTAGGACCCACAAAAAAGGTTGGTGTGTAAATTGCTCGAACATGTATGAAAGTCTTTCGTATACTGTACGAAATGTGGTTTCTGTTTTACGAAATAGTTTTGATATATTACGAAAAAAAAAAGTCCGAGCTTCAAAATTTCGCTATTACAAAAATCGAATGAAGAAAGTTATCAGAGCGAAATGTATAAAAATAACGAATATATAAAAAAAATTATAAGCCCAGATAGTTTTTGTAACTCTCAAAATGTAGCACAAATTTAAATTTAATAAAAAATTTAAATTAACGAACAAATAGGCACGAAATTATTTCGATAGTTTTTTAAAATTGCCAAAAGCCTTTACTATTTTTGTTTTCGTAAAATAAAAGAAACTTTCTTATATATTAAAAAAGAGTCGATACGAATGATTTCTTTGGTTTCGTAAAATTTTAAATGTCTGAACTAAATTTATTTTCGCAAATGTAAGAAACTTTCTTGTATTTTACGAGAGAAGTAGCTACAAAAATTTGTTTTCGTAAAAGTTGCACTAATATTTTTTTG